>VMDO01015677.1:0-36360 GCA_007922755.1 Pedetes capensis
CTATTGTCAGTGCTTCTCTGCTGTTCATCGGGTTTTCAATGGCAGATTGATTTTTGGGAGGGGGTTGCCAGGTCCTTCTCCCAAGCCTACAGCTTCTGGTGTTCCCAGGCGGTCTCCCATCCAGGTACTAACCAGGCCTGACCCTGCTTAGCTTCCGAGATCTGACGGGATCAGATGCCACAGGGCTACAGCTGCAGGCTTACATTTCCCTAGTCACCAATAATAGTTTCTTTTCATGCACTTATTAGCCATGTACACATCTTTAGAGAAATGTCTATTCAAGTCCTTCATGCATCTTTATTGGGTTATTTGTCTTTATCATTGAGTTGTAAGAGTTCTTTGTATATTTTGGATATGATCCCCTTATCAAATGTATGATTTATTTGTATGTTTTCCTAGTCTCTGTGCTGCCCTCTTACTTTCACGACAGCATCTTTTGAAGCACAAATGTTTTTAATTTTGATGAAGTATAATTTATCCATTGCTCTCTGATTGCTTGTAATTTTGGTGTTATACTTAAGAAATCATTGCCTAACCCAAGGCCACTTAGCTTTATTTCTCTGTTTTCTTTGAAGAGCCTTATCATTCTTGGTGCTTATATTTAGGCTTATGATTTGCTTTGAGTTAATTTTTGTGTCGTGTGAGGTAGGGTCTGATTTCACCCTTGCGCACGTGTGTATCCTCTGGCCTTGGCACCATTTCTTGAAAAGATTGCTCTTCCCCTGTTGAATTATGATCACTCTTTTGTCAAAAGCCAATTGACCGTAAAAGCAAGGGTTTATTTTGGAGCTTTTAATTCTATTACTGGGCTGGGATTTAGCTTAGTTGGTAGAGTGCTGTGCTGCAGTCTCTGAGGTCCCGAGTTCAATTTCCAGCACCACAAAAATGGGAGAAGGAATTGGCAATCCACTCCCAAGGCAATCCCGAAACAATCAGCCATTGAAAACCCTATGAGGGTTGCTATGAGTCAGATACCGACTCGACGGCACCTAACAACAACAGCAATTCTATTGCATTCATCTAGATGTCTGTCCCTATGCCAATACCACAGCAACTTGACTACTGTTTTGTTGTTGTTTTGTTGTCTTTATTTGGTGGTGGTTTGTTTTGAGACACAGTCTATGTAGCCCAGGCTGACCTTGAACCCTTGATCCTTCTGCTTTAACCTATCAAGGGCTAAAATTACAGGCATGTGCCACTGCACTTAACCAATTCTTGTAGTTTGTACTAAGTTTTACTTATATTTACTTACTTATTGAGCTGTACTTGAGGATTGAACCCAGGGTCTCACACATACTTTGTAAGTGCTCTACCACTGGGCTGCACTTCCAGCCCATTTTTTTTTTTTTATTTTGAGTCAAGGTCTTGCTAAGTTGCAAAGGCTGCCTCTAGCCTCGAACTCGTGATCCTATGGCCTCCGCTTCCCAGGTTGCTGGGGTTACAGGAGGGTGCCGCTGTGCCCAGCTCTGTAGTAAGTTTTAAATCCAGGAAATATTAGTCTTTCAGTTTTGTTCTTTTTCAAGATTCTGGGTCCCTTCTATGTCCATATGAATTTTAAGATCCATCTCTGCAAAAAAAAAATCAACTAGAATATTGATGGAGATCATACTGACTCTATAGGTAACAGGGATTTTTCTCAGGTTACAGTCAAGTCTTCCAGGTCATGATATGTCTTCCTACTTACTTAGGTCTCCTTTAATTTCCTTTCAATACCATTTTGTAGTTTTCAATGTGTAGGTCTTACACTTCCATTGTAAATTTATTCCTAAGTATTTTAGTCTTATTGATGATATTGTAAATGGAATTGTTTTAATTTTCATTTTCAGATTATTCCTTCTATATAGAAATGTGGTTTTTATATAATTAATCTTGTGTTCTGCAACATTGCTGAGCTTGTTTATTAGTTCTAATAGTTTTTCAGTGATTTGCCAAATTTTTAAGAAATACTTAAGTCTTCAATACAAATTTTAGAGATGTCATAATTTTTTTTTTTTTTTTTTGCAGTACTAGAGGTTGAACCAGGGCCTCATGCTGGCATGTTTTGCAAGTGCTATACCACTGAGCTGCTGCCTCCAGCCCTTTTTTTTTTTTTTTTCATTTTTTGAGACAGGGTCTCACTAAGTTACACAGACTGCCTCTGGTCTCGAACTTGCCATCCTCCTGCCTCCACCTCCCGAGTTGCTGGAATTACAGGCGTGCACCACCATACCTGGCTCAGATGACATAAATTTAATAAAAAATTTCCCAGCTCAAAAAATTTTTTTTCTTCTTTTTGTGGTGCTTGGGAATGAACCCAGGACCTTGAGCATGCTAGGCAAGTGCTCTGTACCCGCAACCCCTTTCTATTGTTTATTTTGAGATAGTGTCTCACTAAATTGCACAGGCTACCTGTGGCCTTGAACTCGTAATCCTCCTGCCTCAGCCTCCCAAGTTGCCAGGATGACAGGCAGGTGCCGGGGCACCTGGCTCACCCAGCTCAATTTTCTGAAGCTAGTGTCACCTTGATTCAGGTAAGTCAGATAAAGGGAATATAAGAAAAGTACAGTTTCAAATATCCTGCGTATATTATTGGTCAAGAAAATAAAGGGCCTGGGATTATAGTCCAGAAGAATTGTTGCCTGGCATGCACAAGGCTCTGGATTCAATCCCTGGGACTGCAAAAAAACAAAACAAAATTAAATTAAAATAGTATATTTAAACAATAATAGAGCATGTGCAAGAAATTCCAGGACTAGATGAACAGCAGAAAAGTAGTTAATGTCTGTCTTCCGTTAATTGATTAAAATGGAAAATTGAGGCCAGGGATGTAACTCAGTGGTAGAGCACTTGCCTCCTAGGCACAAGGCGCTGAGTGCAATCCTCAGCCCCGGGGCAGGGGGTGGGGGGGAAGTTACCTTACTATCTCAAAAAGGCAGCAATGCAAGAGAAGTCATTTAAAGAGGATCAATGCTCTTTGTGACTTATACGTTTTAAAAATCTCTCAGCAACCTATATCAGAGAGGGAAATTTTCTGAACTCAGCAAAGTTTACATCAAAAATCAAATAAAAATACACAAATAAACAGGTGTCGGTATAGTCTCTTTGAGTTTGGGGGAATTCAAGGATTCTGCGATCATGTCTATATTACGATATAGTAGTAAGAAGCCTGGGCAATACTACAAGGAAATAAGAGAAGAAGAGGTAGAAGAGGAAGAAAAAAGATAACACCCCACTATTTGTACTTGATATAATCAGCTATCTAAGAGTCAAATATATCAGAGCAAGTTAAAAACTTTGTTGTTAAATATAAGGCAATTTTATAAAACATAACATTTCTCTATTCCTGCAATGTCCAGGGGGCTGGGATTTAGCTCAGTTGGTAGAGCGCCGCTCTGCAATCTCTGAGGTCCTGAGTTCAAGTCCCAGCACCACAAAAACAGGAGAAGGACGTGGCAATGCACTCCTGAGGCAATCTCGAAACAATCAGCCATTGAAAACCCTATAAGGGTCACTATGAGTCGGATATGACTCAACTGCAACTAACAACAACAAAGCAATGTCCAACTAGATGTTAAAACCTAAATACAGTTTCAAAAATCCTACATATAATATTAATCAAGAAAATAAAAGGGCAGCTGGGCGTGGTGGCACACGCCTGTAATCCCAGCGGCTTGGGAGGCGGAGCCAGGAGGATCGCAAATTCGAGACCAGATGAAGTCTGCGTAACTTAGCGAGACCCTGTCTCAGAAAGTAAGGAAAAAAAAGAGCTGGGGGTGCAGCTCAGTGGTCCAGCACTTGCAAAGCATGCAGGCATGAGGCCCCGGGATCAACCCCCAGTACCAACCCCCAGTACCACAAAAAAAAAAAAAAGAAAAGAAAAGGGCTACAGTTGTAGCTCAGCTATAAATCATTTGCTTGGCATGCCCAAAAATAAAATGTACAAGAACAAAAACTTTAAAAAAAAATGGACAGTGCACCCTTACACCTAAGTCGTGGTTTCTAAATACATTCTTCCATCAGAGGGTGAGGAATGTCCAGGGGTGCTGGGACCAGCCGTAGCAGAGCCAGAAAGCAAGGAGGAACTTGTGTTCACAGCTTTCCCGTCCCTGTTGCAGGGCCACCCAGAGGAGGAAGGATTTGCTTTGGCTCACGGTCCAAGAGGGCTCAGGCGGTGGTGGCTCGGCCCCAGGTGCTCGGCAGCCCATCGCAGCAGCAGGAGCCTCCAGAGAAGCTTCTTCACTTCACAGCAGATGGGAACAGAGAACGAGGAGAGGACTGGGGACCAGGTATGACCTTGACAGCGCACCCCAAGTGCCACCTTCCGCCAGGTAGGCCCCACCCCCTAAAGTTTCCAGAACTTCCCAAATTAGTGACACTAGTGGGGGACCAAGAGTTAGACACACGAGCATGGGGGGGCACATTTCATACTCAAGGACAAGGTGGGCATAGCAGATCGTGCAGGGGTCATTTCACAGCCAGATCTAGAACAATTGGGGCAACAAAATGAATAACGTCCTGATGGATATAATGAACATCTGTGAGTTCATAGTGACATGAAATGTAACTGAATAAAGGAATCAGTGGAAGAGAACTCACAGTCTTTCCTTGTAATGGAATCACAGATAATAAATGTAGAAGGTATGATGGACATACCCAGGGTCCATTTTGCAAACACTATTGCAATAATTATTGCAGGCAAGAACTCAACCATGGATGCTAAAATTAGTGGGTAAAAATGTGAGGAGAAACAGGATTTTATATAGACTTAGAGCATCTATCTGTTGTTGTTGTTAGGTGCCGTCAAGTCGAGTCCCACTCATAGCGACCCTATGTACAGCAGATCGAAACACTTGCCGATTCTGTGCCAGGCACACGATCTTATTTATGTTTAAGCCCATTGTTGCAGACACTGTGTCAATCCATCTGGTGGAGGGTTTTCCTCTTTTGCTTGACCTGCCACTCTTCCAAACATGATGTCCTTCTCCAGGGATTGATCTCTCCTGACTACATGTCCGAAACATGTAAGATGCAGTCTGGCCAGTCTTGCTTCCAAGGAGCACTCTGGTTGCACTTCTTCTAGGACAGATTTGTTGGTTCTTTTGGAAGTCCATGGTATATTCAATAGTGCTTATTAATTAAAAAGAGAAACATAGGAACTTCTCAGCAGAGAAACCTGGAAGGCACCACCGCGGCCAATGATTCAAAGTCAATGAGCAATATCAAAGTACTGTCCTGCTTAGATGATGCCCTGAGCAGGTCAAGAGTCACATAAGCTGAGGCTTTCCAAATTTTTCAAGTAAAAATGTGGGATACCCAATTAAATTAGAATTTCAGATAAATGATGAGTGGGTTTTCAGTATAAATGTGCACTCTGCGATATTTGGGTGTGCTGCATTTTCTCTGTTGACCGTGGCTATACGGTATTCCTGCCAAAAACACGCAGTATGCACTTCATCTCAAGGAAACGTTGTTGTTAGGTGCCATCGAGTCGTGTCTGACTCATAGTGACCCTCATAGGGTTTTCAATGGCTGCCTGTTTCGGGATTGCCTCGGGAGTGGGTTGCCATGTCCTTCTCCCATTGAGGAAACATTGGACAACCCAAAAAGAGGCATCTACAAAATAGCAAGTGAGTCACTTCATCTTCAGTTCTGTCAGCAGCTAAATGTGTAAAAGCCAGAGAAATATTGGGAACACATCTCAGATGGCAGGAGACGTCAGGGGCAGGACAGCTAAAGGCACATATGGTCCTGGGTTGGATCTTGAGCCACAAAAAAGGACACAAGAGGGACTCTTGGTGAGCTTTGAAGACCATTGGCTTCTTGGTAGGCAGCATTACATCCACGTTCATGTCCCATTCTGATCACTGACCTGTGTGAGTTCCCAACATGTGGGGAAGCTGGGTGGACAGAGCCTGGCAAGCATTTCTGTTCTGTTCTTGCAGCTTTTTCAGAAAGCTGGAAACTGTTTGAAAATAAAAAGAAGAAGAAATCATAAACACGATATAAACACTCTGAATGCATCCCATTTTGTGAGAGAGAACCATATTTTAAATGCTTCCAATTGTCTTCAAATTCATCTACAAGTTTGTTGTTGTTGTTGTTGTTAGGTGCCGTTGAGTCGGTATCCGACTCATAGCGACCCTTATAGGGTTTTCAATGGACTCTCTTTAGGAATTTACGAGACAGTAAATTTCCACATAATAGCAAGTCAACCTGAAGAAAGTACACAGAGATTCTCTCTGCCAGATACTAAGACAAAAGCCCAAATTCGTCTTGGATTGTTATTGTTGTTGGTGCAGGAGCAAGTCAAATGGACCAGGAAAACACCGCTGATGCCCATCAAGTGAGCTGAGATCCCACAGGCCTGCTCTGGGGGTACGCGTGGGGAGGCTGCTCCAAACCAGGGTCCAGCGGCACCAGGCCACGGGAAGGGCCTCTACCCCACACTCATGGGTTGGCTTCCGGAGAGTGCCTATGGATCTCCAGAGGGAGGAGTCTCAAAGACGGATACTGCATAGGCACTTGTTTATCCAAGGGTGGCCTTTTTTTTTTTTTTTTTTTTTTTTTTTGCAGTACTGGGGGTTGAACCCAGGACCTTGCGCCTGCATGCTCTGCGAGTGCTGGACCATTGAGTTGCACCCCCAGCCCATTTTTGTACTTTTTTTTTGAGACAGGGTCTCGCTAAATTACACAGACTGCCTCTGGTCTCAAACTTGCGATCCTGCCTCCTCCTGCAGAGCCGCTGGGATTATAGGCGTGCGCCACCAACCCTGGCTCCAAGGGCTGCTTTGGTGGCAGAGCTGGAAGCGAACTTGGGGGCCACCCTGGAGAGGAGGAGAGATCATTCTGGAAAAGATTCGGACCCTAGGGGGTTCTCAGCAGTTAGTACCGCTGGTGATTTATATACGTGGACATCATCAGAATGAGTGGACCCCCAGAGAATAACGCTAAGTGGACAAAACAAGAAGCAGAATGCAACATGCCATGCAATGCCAGTTATCTTTATTAAGAACACCATGGCACAAAACCATACATTTTTTTCAGGAATGACAAGTGAACCCAAAAGGCACACATTAACATATTAAACGTGGTTGCCAGTGGTGGGGTGTGGTTAAGGAATGGGCTGGGGACAGAGGAGAAGAAGGCTGTGTTCACTGATCAAGTAATTAAAACCGGAAGAGGCTCCGGCCAGCCCGACAGGAAGAGGAAGATGTAATTGTGAGGCCAGCTGAGGAGGAAGATGGAATTAACTCCACGTGGGGAAGCTGGGGGGCGGGGGGACCAGGAAGGGTCTGGATCCGCAACACAGGACATGGCTTTTATGACTTCCCTCTACCATCTTTCGAAGACGCTTCACTACATTTTGAACATGATTTAGTTTGCTCTCACATGGTGCTCGCAAATGTGAGGGCTAATTGTCCATTAACTAAAAGTTTAAGAAATGTGCTCTTTAATGCCTAAGAACCCCCCAGCCTGAGGTGCTAGTGGTCTCTTTAAAAACCTCCTAGGATTTGTTCTCTTGGCTGCCACACACCCGCCTAGCACCCTTCGCGCAGGAGGCTGGGGGGTCGAGGTGAGGCTTTGCAGCTGGCACTTGCCAACACACGCTGGACTGGGTCCCCCACACACCTAGCTTTACATAAATTTACAATTTATATGCCCCTCTGCCTGATTACAGCACATTAATGGAATTCTCATTCACCAGCTATTGAAACCTCAAGTGTGTAATTAATCGGGGCTGCGGAGGGTTAGATCCGTGTCTATCAGGATCTGCGTCTCAGAATGAGGCGTCCTAGGCAGCACGCTGCAGATTTCCAGGAAAAGGGGGGGGGGGGATCTGACGCTGAGAAATGCCGATCTGAAGAGAGGCTGGAGCAGTGCAGAGCAAAAGGCGTAAGAGATTTCTAGAAAGCGGCAAGGAGGCTTCCTTCCTCGCCAAGAGGATGTTATGTCTCCGAGTAAATTACCGAAAGAGGCAGCAGGGTCTGTCCTTGGAAGAGCCTTAAAGACAGGATGGTGGAGAAAATGAGATGAATAAACCCTCGCGATGCAGACATTGTTTTCAACGCTTTTCTCCCTCTTGGAGCAGGGTAAGGCAATAAAGACTCCCTGAATGCCGACGGACGTAGGAAAGCAGTGAAAACATGCTAGAATTACTTTTAATAATTTAAATTCCCTTCCTGTCCCATGCATTTTTATGTTAACATCATGTAGAATTTGCTGAGGTATGTTTTCCTAAGGTTTGCAATTCTGGCCAATCGTCACACGTCAAGATTAATTGCACAGTGACATGAAGCGTACTTGAGACTCAAGTGCAGAGAGACAGAATAAAATACAGTTCTGTGCCACCCAATCTCCCGATTTCCGCAGCAGCTTTGGAGTTATTTCCAGTAAACCTTCTCTTCTTGCCCTTCCTCCCCAGGTCCATTGTTGGTAATAATGACAGCGTGGAAAAACCCCATAAAACAAGTCTTACCAAAAAAGGGAAGCTCTGAACAAAATACGAAAGAATCAGGTTCACAATGGAAGCCTTAGAAAAATAAACACAGCAGGGCAACAGTCAGAGCAACGTTTCTGCCGCTTCGCGTGAGGTGGCCTCATCCCAAACCGTCCTGTTGCGTCTCACCCCAAATCCAATTAATGCAGATAATTAAGACAGTAAGGGCATTGCTTTGCATCCTCTGGTGCTCCTTGGTTTATTTTCGGCAGGAAGAGCACATGTATTAGAAGAGACGGGTGTGAATTAAGTGCAGAGCTGCATCCTAATCATTTCCATCTGCGAGGCGAACACAGGCCTCCGTGGCCCTGGTTCTTGACACATTTTAAAACAAAAGAAAACACAGCTCTCTCTGCGGTGCCGTGTGATAATAGGAAGCGAGCAAAGGAGAGCCACTTGTGGGATTCATTCTCCTTTCCCAGCAGCTTTTGAGGGGCGGAGAACCCTGACCTCACCCTTACCTCATTTTGTATCTGAGACCAGGACTAATGGGAGGCTTAGCTGGTGTCCCCTGCTCTAAAATGGCATCTGTGCTCTCCGTCTCAGGGAGGTCACAGGATCCGCGCAGACCCGGTGCCTCCCTGGGCTCAGGCAGACGCCCATCATGAAACAGCAGCCGGCTCTGTTGCAGTCCCTCCTCGGAGGTGGCGCAGAATACAAAGCAAAATGCGCTGCTTCCTCCCTGGGCCGGGAACCGCCCACGCAGGTTCAGCTCAGCCTCCGTGGTTTCATCACGACCTTAGGCTTGAGGAATTTGTCAGAAAGAACCAAGTTAGCCAGGCAGTGGGGCGCATGCCTGTGATCCCAGCGACTTGGGAGGTGGAGGCAGGAGGATTGCAAGTTTGAGGCCAGAGGCAGCCTGGGTAACTTAGAAAGACCCTGACTCAAAATCAAAAAGGGTGTGTGTGTGTGTGCGCTCGCGCACGTGCTAGAGGCGTGGCTCACTGTGGAGTGCTTGCTTAGCAGACACATGGGCCTACGTTCAAGCCTCAGTACAAAAAAAAAAAAAAAAAAAAAAAAAAAAAAAAAAAAAAAAAGAAGGAAAGAAAATGAGAAAGAAAAAAGAAAACAAATAACTGAGTTAGAGAAACTACAGACGGGAGGCTGCAATGTGGACAGAGAGCACTTGTGACCTGCACCCTCCACCCGCACTACAGCAATGCTGGGATGCTGTTGGCCAGACTCCCTCTAGATGCAGGCGTGCCCAGTGTGCTGTGGCCCGGTGTGCAGTGGCCAGGCAGGTGGGGTGGGTATCACACAGGCTGCACTGGGCCAGACCTGCAAGGGAATGAAGATGAGTCCTCAAATCATGAGGTTCCTGGAGCTTCCCCTGAAAAGAAGTGTCACGCATCCCCCCTTGTCACAAGAGACGCGGTCGCTCTCTGTATAACTCAGGTTGTCATAACGCTGTTTCTTTCTTTCTTAAAATGGTTTTCTTGAATCACATTTAACTGTTCAAAAACATGGCCCCGAGACCATCTTTTCCCCAGATATTTACACAGCTGGGTTCCCAGCAACTCTGTACACATACACACACCCACACACAAACGCATGTCCATGCACATGGATGCAGGTGCACACACACACACACACACACGCACACGCACAGCTGTTTGTGTATGGAGCCTCTCTACCAGAGGCACAGTCTGATGAGCAGTCGGTGCCCCAGAAAGAGCCAGAGGCAGCAAGCTGCAGCCTGACACCATGCCTTGGCCAGTGCTGGAGCGGGGCGGGTTGCAAAACCAAGGCTTCCCATTTGGCTGCTCTTCTGCATTGATGCAGCGTGGTGCACTCCCACCGCCGGCGGGCAGTGCGTGGGGAATTCCTCTTCATAGAGTGCGCGGAAAAGCAAACGCATGTGAACACATGGGTGTCCCTGGCCTCCCTTGGGGGGCAGGGTCTCAAGTCTGGGCTTCCTTCCGGGCTCCCTGGAAAAGCTGGGGGAGGGCTGGAGGAGAGGGTCCCTCCAGGTTCCCAGGCTCCTTCCCTCATTCACGCTCTCTGGGCTGAGGCCCTTCCTGCCTCCCTGGCCCAGCGGGGTCCTGGGCGTTCTGCCCCTTCAGGGGACACAGGCCCAGGAAGGAAGGAGCTGCTAAGCCAGTTCACACCCCGCTGCTGATGGCTGGTGAAAGGCTGCAGAGGTTTGCCCAGGGCCCGCCGGAAGCTCCATCTGGAAGTGCAAGCTGCCCAGGAGGACCCGTCCTCCATCTCACTCAGTGTTTAATGATGTCATTACACGAATGAGCGGAGGGTGACTGTGCTCCATTCTTATCACCTGGGTCCTCCCTGCCTCGTCATAAACTGGGTCCCAGGCAACACACGCGCTCCCCCGTGCACCCGACACACGGTTCCTGCACGCCTCTGTGGTACACTCCATGTAGTTCCCATCCCTCCTACCTCATGGAGGGAAGTTCTTGGCCATGGGCAGACAGCCACGTGGACTTACTTAGTATAGCGTGGCATCACTCACCTAACGCTTACAAAGACTTCTTCCTTTGATTCTTCAATTTTTCCACCTTAGTCTTTAAGTCTTGTGGTAGGTGCAGGGCTGCATAGGAAGAAGCATGGCCCAGCCTGCCCCGGGGACACCGGTCAGTGGAATCAGAGTAACAGATCCGCTCAAAAACGCTCCCAGCAACCGCGATACGGGGCCATCTGCCCAAACACCGGCTCATTCAAGGGCTCAGGGTACAGACCAGCTATTTGGCTTTGCCTGGGAGCGGGGTGGGGGGGTGTGCTTACAGCGTGGGGTGTTCCCCCTCTCACACAGGACTAAGATTGACATGCTCAGATTTCAATCCCACAGATTATAACATTTCCTAAGGGAGAGGGTCAAGCGCTCACAACGCTCCTGCAGCAGGTCTTCAGGGGCCGACCTGCCGGAGAGCCACGTGGGGTCAATCAGTGGGTGGAAAGTGGGCACTGAGCAGAGATGGGAGATCTTTCCAGTCATCTATGTGGTGTGGGATGGGGCAGGCACATTGCCTCAGAAACCAGGAAGGCAGAGTGAAGGGAAGGAAGCTGCAGATGGGTACAGAGGACAGTCTGTCCACGTCATTTTACATGCGTGTGTCCTAGGGCGTGACAAGGTAAGCAAACGTCCTGAGTAAATGCTTTAACACTTTAACGGCTAATATTTCATATAGATCTCATGCATGCTGGGGCAGAACTGGGAGGTCTTATCTTTTTACATGCAAATTTGGCGGAGCACGAGGGCTCTCCTACAATCCAGCTGCTCTGTGTGCACAGTGCGTAAGGGCGGCTGTATAGAATCGGGATGAGCGCTGAATTGGAAATCAGGAAACAAGAGTTCCAGCCTTGGGTGTGTGATTAACCTCTTTAAGACTCAATTTCCATATCTTAAAAATAACATTCGATTAACGATCTTTTAGATATCTTTCAGCAATGACATGGAGCATAATTTTACTGTTTAAAATTAGTGTGGACATTGATAATTATTGCAGCTTTATTTTATGGCATAATGTTAATCATGGACATGTCATTTATTTGATGTCATTTTTTTAAAGGAATACAATTTCCAACTAAAACATTGTTTGAGAAGAATATTGAGCTAAACCACATGGAATTGCTTATCTCAGGCCATTTTTAACCTAACAAATGGTAATTTCATGTTGTCCAACCTAGTATTCTCTCTTTTAAAAGGATCTACTTTAAGGCAAAATTTCCAGCTATATGGCGATTTTTTTTAAATTACATGAAAAAATCTATAATGAGCACCGAGAAGACAAAAAGAATGTATCATATAATATAGTCACTATAATTTTTCATAATTTTTTGCAATTTTTATACCTTAAAAATGAATAGGAAGAAGTTTTTCCATTCCACATTCGCCTCCTGTTAAAAATATCACACCCCCATTCACTGGGGGCCTTGTTCACAGCAGCTCTTACACGCTACTCTGCATGGTACCCATGAGAAATGGGCAACAGTATAATTCCACAGTTACAAGGAGGAAACTGAGGCTTGGGGGTGTTGAGGCCTCTGCCTGAGACATGGGGTGAAGTCGGGATTCAAACCTAGGCAACAGGAGTCTCCATCCTTGCCCTCCCTTCCCACTGCCTGGCCAATGAGTGCTATCAACTGTTAAGAAAGAGGGGCATGCGTGGCTTACCGACTGCCAAGCACGCTGATGCCCAGGCCTGGCCTTCGAGGGGTGATCATGCGGGAGCTGCCACTCGGGTGGGCTGCCTTCTTTATGGCCTGTGTCACCTAATGCCAGTGCACGTGCCAGGGCCCTGTCACCTCCTGGGTGTCACATGGAGATAATGTTCCATGAGCTCCCCCAAAGCCTGAGTGTCACAAGATGGACCCCATGACCTGGAGACAAAACTCCTCCTCCTCCAAAAGGCCTCCGGGAAATGTCTCAATCCCATGTGCTCCTATAGAGGGGACAGTGCGTGTCCACCAGAACATCAGATGGCTGGGCATGAGCCTGACTTGAAGACTCAGGGCTGGGTGTGCCTCTTCACTACGCAGGAGAGCGGCAGAGCCAGACATGGTTGGGCCCAGCTGGGCAGTGGCCAGCATGGTGGGATGATGGCTTGTCAGTCAGTCTGCACGGTTAGAGCCGATACACAATACCCGCAATGACACGTGACAGCGTGGAACATAGAGTGGGCATGAGAGATGTGGGCTGGGAAGGCGGACTCGAGGCCCACGCCCGCGAGGCTGTCCACCCGAGACCAGGGACCCCTGCACGCGGCGCGCACACTGCCTGCACAGCAGCCCTGTCCACAATAGCACCGTGGGACGTGACGACCCAAGTGAGTCCACGAGATGGGAGCAAACGAAACGTGGCACATCCACGGCACGGCACAGCGACACCCGCTACAGCCTGGGTGAACTTGGAAACATGATTGCTATCCTTTGGCTCTAGAATGTTCCCCAGAGGCCGTATGTTAACGGCTTAGTCCCCAGCTCAGTGCTGTGGGGAGGTGGTGGAGATTCTAAGAGAGGGGACCATGGGAGGGCTCCCACACACTGAGCATCATGCCCTTGGAGGGGACTGGAGGACCCCAGTGCCTTCTCCTTTTTCTGTGTCTTCACCCTGAGGTGAACGGCTTTGCTCTTCCGTAGACTCCTACCACGAGGAGCCACCACAAGCCCAAAGCTGCAAGACCACGTGAGCATGGACCAGACCCTCCATAACTGTGAGCTCAGGTAGCCCTTTAAGCCCTTTCCGCTTTACAGGTTGATCCGCTCAGATGTTGAGGTATTGGTTACGGGAACAGAAAGCTAGGAAGCCAGTCACGAGAGACAAATGCCGGAAGATTCTACCCTGTGTTAGTCAAGGTTCTCCCCAGAAACAGAGCCAGCAAACCAGCAGAATGAAGAAAAAAGAAAAAAAAAAAATATATATATATATATATATATTTGTTATTGTTAGGTGCCATTGAGTCGAGTCCGACTCATAGCGACCCTCATAGGGTTTTCAATGGCTGACTGTTTTGGGATTGCCTTGGGAGTGGGTTGCCACGTCCTTCTCCCATTTTGCGGTGCTGGGAATCAAACTCGGGACCTCAGAGACTGCAGAGCAGCGCTCTACCAACTGAGCTAAATCCTAGCCGTGTGTGTGTGTGTGTGTGTGTGTGTGTGTGTGTGTGTGTGTGTGTGGCGTGTGTTGTTAGATGCCCTTGAGTGGCTGCCACATCCTGTTCCCATTTTTGTGGTGCTGGGAATCAAAGCCAACTGAGCTTGGATCCAGCCAGAGAGAAAGAGAGAAACAGAAAGACTGATGGTGGGGAATCAGCTATGCGATGTGGGGGCTGGCAGACCTACAGTCTGAGGAAGTGTGGGAAGGTTGGACACTTGGGAGAGCAGCAGAGCTCTTGGGGAAAGAGAAGTTTTTTTCTCGTAGGCCTTCAAGTGATTTGCTGAGGCCCACCCGTGTTATGGAGATTGCGCTACCTTACTTCAAGCCTGCTGCTGACTTAAATGTTAATCTCATGCAAAAAGTACCCTCAGTCAGGGCAGGACCACGCATAGCTGTGATCCCAGCGACTTGGGAAGCGGAGGCAAAAGGAGTACAAGTTTGAGGCTAGAGGCAGCCTGAGCAACTTAGCGAGTCTTGTCTTTTAAAAAAGAAAAATAGAAGGAAAAAAAATAACAACAAACAATGAGGCTGGCGTGGGGAGAGGCTCCGTGGTGGAGCACTTGCAGAAAATGTGCAAGGCCCTGGGTTCAGCTACCCAGTACCACAAAAGCAAAAAACAAGAAGCAAACAAAAGCTCTCACAGAAGCATCCAGAATAGCGTTTAAGGAGATATCTCTTACTGCAGCCTAAGCAAATTGGCCCCTTGCCTCAGGTGCTTGAGTGACATATCTATGCAAATTCACATAAACAGTGGGTAGATTAAGGCAGACTAAGGGTAGGAGAATGAGCATTGGGGTGATAGTGGTTCAGATTTTACCTCACTTTAAAAACAAGCGGGGTATGGTGGATCACCCCTATAATCCCAGCACTTGAGGAGGCTGAGGCAGGAGGATCAACGCAAGTTCAAGGTCAGCCTCATCCATATTGCAAGTTCCAGGCCAGCCTGGGCTACACAGCATGACCCTGTCTCAAAACAACTCACACAGGTAAATAAAAACAAGTAAATAAATGCATACATTTTAAAAGGAATCCAAACACATCTGTAAGGCTAACTTCTTTTTCCCAAAAGACATTTCCTCGCAGAAACACCCCCGTTCATACGGCTGGGCTTGGAGGAACGGCCTTATCAGAAATACTGACACCGATGCAGATGTTGTTCTGGTGCAGAGACTTCTTTCTCTTTGAGGGATGAAGGGAAACCAGTCCCTCTTCCCCTCCTGCCTCTCACAGATCCAGGTCCTCTGCAGAGAGCCATCGAGGCCACAGAACACTGCCCAGAAATCAGTGTTCATCCTGTGGCCTGTCACTCCCTGGTTTAAACTTCTGTCAAGTGTCCAATGTGAAAGCACGTGTGTGCACACACGCACACCATCCTCGGCATCAGATGCTGGCAGAGGACCTCTCAACTACCTGTCACAGCCCACGGATGTCACTTTGCGTAGCCAAGGCCCAGGGGTCACCTGCCCCGGCTGGCCTGCATCCAGACTTTCAGGGAACAGCTGTGGACTGACTGGGCAGAGCTGCCCAGAGTGGGGTAACCGGAATGAGGCAATATTAGCTGAGAAGCTTTCAAAATTCACTGGAGGGCCGGGCATGGTGGCGCACGCCTGTAATCCCAGCAGCTTGGGAGGTGGAGGCAGGAGGAGCGCAAGTTTGAGACCAGGGTCAGTCTGTGTCACTTAGCGAGACCCTGTCTCAAAAAGTAAAAAAATGGGCTAGGGGTGCAGCTCAGTGGTCCAGCACTTGCAGAGCATGCAGGCGCAAGGCCCTGGGTTCAACCCCCAGTACTGAAAAAAAAAAAAAAAAAAAAAAAAAAACACTGGAGGGGCTGGGCTGTAACCCAGTGGTAGAGTGCTTATCTAGCAAGTGGGAGGCCCTGGCCTGCATCCCCAGCATGGCCAATAAAAACAATAAGAAAATAATAATAATAATAATAATAGTAATGATAATATGTAGAAAAAAGTGGAGAAAGTCAATGGAAAATCATAAGGTTTACCAGCATTTTAAAATCTCAGGCTGTGGCTCTTAGTGTGATGTATGAATTTCCAAACTATAATGAGAATTTCAGAAGAATATTTTTTACTGAAAAGACGAGGAAAAACCCAGAAAGAATACAGCACACTGAGCTCCAAGCCGAGTGAGAGTGGGGACACGTAATAATCAGGGTCTCCGACCTCCCAGGGCAGAAGCCGGCTCCAAGCCACGCCATCCCCTCCAGGCCCGGAGGCCTGAGGGATGGAACGTGGCTGTGGTTGGCAAACATGAATCCTGGGTGCCTCAGACAGACAGTCCCTGAGGGAAGTTCCCAGAGGAGCTCTGCAGGAGCTGGACCCCGTGGGCTGATCCAGTGGCCTGGCCAGTGCTATCCCATCTCGGATTCCTCCAGAAAAGCCACACGTGGGATGCGTGTGTGGCATCTCCCATTCTCTTTTGTTTTAGGATGCAAGTCTCCCATAGTAAAGTACTGGCTGTTGAACGTCATTTTCAAAGCTCCTGGACACACGCCTCTGCAGGCTGAGCAGCGCGTCCCTCCCTGACGCCCGTCTGCTCTGATGAAGAAGGAAGAGGTCAGCACCATCTGATCGCGAAGGATGAGCCTAGGTCCCGAGTGTTCCGTGTAATCAGATTGGAGTGTAAGTTCTCAATGGTCTGTTCACCAGGAGTCTGGAAACAAAGTCCCCCGATAGCCCCCTCCACCCACCCTTTGGAAGCTCCAATGTGAAGAAAAACACCTGTGAAGAAGGGAGAGGCCACGCTTGGGTGTGGACAATCCACATAATCCGATCTCGCCCATGCGTCAGGTGTGATGGTGCACCGGGGACGAGCTGACCCAGGATCACACCCGTCACCACCACCGGCACTGGCAAAACCGTGGATCCGATGTGGGTGGAGATGGTGCGGGGACACAGTGAGTTCCCAAACCAACCTCCATCTGCCTCCGGGGTCTTTGGAGGTTTGACAGCAGCTGCCGTGACCAAAGGAGGTTTTCGTCCCGATGAAAGTGTAGTTTCCCAGAACACACACGAGGTTTTCAGGAAGTTTGCTTGATTTTGAAAAAGAAAATGTCTATTGTGAAACTTCCATTTTAATACAGAAACATCAAGTGATGGTCATTTTGAACGAAGTGAGCAGTTTAAAACTCCTCCCTTCTCTCGTCTCCCCGTGCTGCCAGCCGGTGAACTCAGCCTGGGCCAGGCACGCTTGGAGTCCGGTGAAGTGAAGGTTTTCAGGCTTGCCATCAAGAGTTTGTGATCAACTATGAGAGATGGAATGAACACACACCCCCGTCCAACTACAAATACAAGAGACTGAATGAGAGAAACGCGCTTTGGTGGGTGGCCAAGGTTTGCAGGATGGAAGCGGGACAGGGCAGGAAGAGGAAGGCCCAGTCTGTCCAGCTGATCTCGCCTCCCTCACAGAAGGAACTTGGTGAGTGATTCCAAGGGAAAGAAGGCACAACCCTGCCTTCAAAAACACATACTGGTAGTCGGGGGCTGTGGCCTGTGCCTGCAGGCCCAGCAGCTGAGGAGGCAGAGGCAGGAGGATTCCAAGCTCAAGGCGGGAAGCAGCCAGAGCAACTTAGCAAGACCCTGTCTGAAACAAGAAAAGAGGGGTTGTGGGAGTGGCTCAGTGGTGAAACACTTGCCAAGCATGTATGTGTGAGGCCCTGGGCTCAGCCTCCCAGGACTTGAAAAAGAAAACCAAAGCCCCACATATAATGGGAACGTGAGGAACCAGCCATGATAAAAGAATTAAACAATCTTCTTCCCAACAGGAAAGTCAAAGCACCATGCAGCCTAAAGGGCAGAAGGTCCTCCATATTTCCCATGACTTGGATCATTCTGGAATCTTCAGACAGGATAAGATAGTTAAGCTAGCTTTTCTGGAGAGTGGGGTGGGGATTCTAATAAGTGAGAGAGGAATTAGTGGCATGTGTGCTGATAAGCACGGCAAAGGCTTGCCTGTGGTGGTTAATCTTCATTGTCTCCTTGACTGGATTTAGAGTCACCTAGGAGACTGGGCTGGGATTTAGCTCAGTTGGTAGAGCGCTGCGCTGCAGTCTCTGAGATCCCAAGTTCAATTCCCAGCACGGCAAAAATGGGAGAAGGACCTGGCAATCCACTCCCAAGGCAATCCCAAAGCACTCAGCCATTGAAAACCCTATGAGGGTCACTATGAGTAGGATACCGACTCGACAGCACCTAACAACAACAACAACAGGAGACTAGTGAGGCACTGCTCTGGGTGCATCTGTGAGGGAGTTTCCAGAGGGGAATAACTGAGAGGCAGACTCACCCCGAATATACATGGCACCATCCTATGGGCTAGGGGTCCGGTCATGATAACACAGGAATAGGAGAAAGCCAGCGGAGCGCAGGGCCCACCCTCTCTGCTCCCTGCCCGCCCCATGGACCTGCTCGCTATGCCTCCCTTGCCACAATGCGGTGGACCCTCCGAAACGGTGAGCCAAAGTCAGTCTTTCCTCCTCTAAGTTGTTCCTTCAGGGTTTTTGGTCATGGTGATGAGAGAAGTTAGTAACACAATGGCCGAGGGCTGCCCCATGTGGCCGGGCACTGAAACCCAGGGGACAAAGGCAGTGTGAAGGGGGGAAGGCTGTGCAGGAGCTTCAGCTTCGTGTTACCGGAATCGAAGGCCAGGAAGAGCGGGTGAGACGCAGAATGGGACGAAAACCAACACTGACTCAGCCAATGTCAGTTTTGTCCTCCGGTGCCATGGTCGGTGGGAAAGATAAAGTCGAATGGTTCGTGGATCCTTATGTTTAAAATGCTTCAGGGGACATAAAAGGTAAATGATGCAAGGCAGAAATTCATCCTAATGTGTCTTAACTGTCTCAGGAGTAGTGCAGATGATGTACCCTGGACTTTTGGAGGAGGAAAGTGGACCATTGTGGGCCGTTTGCCCAGCATGCATGAGGTCCTGAGTTCCATCCCCAGGGCAGCAAAAAATAGAAAATACAAAGAAAGTTGCCCCAGGACACCAATGGAGGCGAGACTGCCAAGCCCAGGCGTGGCACTGTCTCCAAATGGGGTTGTGTGCACACATTGGTGTGCAAGGAAAACACCTGTCTGCGCACAGAGTGAACACCGGGCACCTTGCCACCATTCGGCAAACTGCCTCGGCGCGCGGTCGCCGGCCCCAGGCCCTTCCCGTAGGACAGGACGTGAACGTCGTGAGCCGGGGCCCTTGAGTGTGAGGCAGCCTTGTGCAGATGAGGGCAGGGGAGCAGCCGTCCTGGCAGAAGAGCCGGCCTGTCCCCCACGTGGCAGCACCTGGGCCAGCGAGAGTCCAGCTCCGCCTGGCCTTGAGGGTCCAACCAAAGGAACAGGGCTCTTGCCAGGCCTCAAGAACCCTACTTCCATCCCCAGCATTGGGCATGGAACAAAAGATGACCTCCTTCTCCTTAAAGCTGGGTCATGATGTTTCATTACGGGGAAGACTAAGCAGGACACTGTGTCACAAAGACCCAGGTCAGGCCTCGTCCTGGGGAGTGGCCACTGCCTCGGATCTGCAGTCCTCTCTTCCCCAGCTGGCCCATCTCCTTCGCACGAGCTGCCTCTGCCTCGAGTGCGGAGTGTTGGAGGAACGTGCTAAGGGCAGGTCCTGCCCGAGGTCCCAGGAGCATTCATGGGATCCATGGACAACGAGGATTAAGCACCCCGCTGCCGAGACCTCACTGCTGACAGCCCCGATTATAATATGTGCTCGAGGAGGAGGGGGCTGTGGGAAAGCAAGACAGAAGAGGAGGTCGGGCTGTGAGGAGGGGTGCACGCCCTCCGTTTCCTGGCTTGCTGACCTTATTGGCGGGTGATCAACAATTCAATAATAAACAGCGAGGCACAGCAGGAAAGTGCGCCCACCTGGCCTGTTCTGTTTGATTTGATCACAGAAAGCTAAACCAAGTTTATGTACAATTATGTTTTATGACTCCTCAAAGACGTAGCCAAGGTCTCCACCTGGATCTGTGAAATCAACCTTGCTCAGAGCTCAGGTAGCATTTAAAAAATTATAATTAAAAATAATATTTCCCAAGCCAGGTGTGGTGGTGCACACCTGTCATCCCAGCAACTCAGGAGGCAGAGGCAGGAGGATCGCAAGTTCGAGACCTTGGGCAGTCTGCGTAACTTAGCGAGACCCTGTCTCAAAAAGTAAAAAAAAAAAAAAAAAAAAAATGAGCTGGGGGCGCAGCTCAGTGGTCCAGCACTTGCAAACCATGCAGGTGAAAGGCCCTGGGTTCAACCCCCAGTACCACACACACAAAAAAAGAGAGAGATCTGTTTATTTACCTGGGGAGCTATTTTCATTTGGTAGCGTTCTGCTCTGCACTCTTCGAGGCCCTGGGTTCAATTCCCAGCACTGCAAAAATTGGAGAAGGATGCAGCAATCCACTCCGAAAGCAATCCCAAAACAACCAGCCATCAAAAACGCTATAAGGGTCACTATGAGTCGGCCCGACTGGATGGCACCTAATAATAACAACGTTTTCTTCGCTCACTATTATTTCTTTTAACTTCTATACCATTGGTTGTCACGTGCCATATAATTTTCTAGTTCCTGTAAAATAGGTAGGATAAAACCAGGGCAAACTGTGGCTCAATTTTGCTCCGATATTAACATATGTAATTTCTACAGAAAATCTTCATTCAGATAAATACATTTATTTTTAAATAATCCCATGCCAGGTTGCTCATTGTTACAATTTTCTTCATTTTCATAGGTGCTTTTTTTTTCTTTATTTATAAATGTTCGGGTACAAAGTAATAAGACTTTTGCTATTTCCATTATGCAACTATTACATCACTTTTGGTTACACTTTCATCAGCTTACATATTTTACAGAATCATTTGATGAATATGTAATAAAACTTATATGCATTCGTGGGTCATATACTCATTGATTTTTTTCTTTCTTTTCCCCTATTTTTTTCCATGTATTCATATAGTTGCATTATATATTTTGAGATTTTCCTCTTCCCCCTTTTTCCCTCTATTTTACTTCACCTCCCCTTTCCCCCACCTTGCTCCCATCCACTGATCCCCTACCCCCTTTTTCTACTCTATTTATATTTTCCCTTCTTAGATATGTATTATTGTTCATTTTTATATAGCTACACATGTATAGCTTTTTTTCTTCCTTTAAGTTAGATTTATGAGAGAAGGACATGGCAATCCATTCTCAAAGCAATCCTGAAACTACCAATCATTGAAAACCCTGTGAGAGTTGCTATGAGTCAGACCCAAACTCAATGGCACCTAACAAGAAGAAGAAGTAGTTAGATTTAGCTCACATGTATGAGAGAGAAAAATCTAGTATTTCTCTTCTGGGGACTAGATTTGTTCACTTAAGGTGATATTCTCATGTTCCATCCATTTCACTGCAGATGATGTAATTTCATTCTTTTTATTGCTGAGTAATATTCCATTGTATATACATACCACAATTTTTCAATCTACTCCTCTCCCAGGGGCTTTTGTTCTGTATAAAAGCCTACTCGAGAATGTGGTCAGTTCTTGAGGTCGCACACAACCCTGCAGAAGGAGGAGGGGCTGAAGCAGGTATTTGAATATTTTCTCCTGGGGTTGTCAGGGATGCAGAATGAAGAAGACTAAATAGATCGCTTGCTTCCTGGCTGTTTTACTGCGTGCTAGGCAAGCAACCTAGCACGTCTGAGGATTAAGTGGGATCATGTATGTGTGCATTTACACGTGAATATAATTGCATGGCGTGCGGCAAAGAAGCAGCAGCCAGTAACCTCGAGACGGATTAACTGTGGCTCTGAACTGACAGAGGGGTCAGGACAAGCACAGAGCAGGAGCCAGCCGACGAGGGGAGGACAGAAGAGAAGGAGCTGACGCCCACCTGCTGGCGACTCCCCTTCGCTCTCCTGGCCGTCCCTCATGTCTCGGCTCCTCAGCGCCTGCAACCCCTGCCCTGAGGAAGCAGCCAGCCCCACGCCAGGGCCCTGGTGTCACTACCGTGGCGCTCAGCTGTTGCTGTGGGCAGCTGGCACAATCGGGACACAGCTGTCTGATGGGCTGCCTAGTCACCTCCCCGACAAGCCTCCCTGGCTTTCCAGACAGCCCCACTCTCTCTCTCTCACTCCGGCTCCCTTCTCAAACTTTCAGGGTCGGTCTCCTCAGCCCTGGGCACGTGCCACCGGCTCTCCAGTGACAGGGACAGGTTCTCATTTTCCTGCACTCCACCAGCTTAAGTATTGGCACCGCAGAGTAAATACTTTGTGAAATCTTAGCGACTTACTGGGGGCTGGGATTTAGCTCAGTTGGTAGAGCGCTGCGCTGCAGTCTCTGAGGTCCTGAGTTCAATTCCCAGCACTGCAAAAACGGGAGAAGGGCCTGGCAACCCACTCCCAAGGCAATCCCAAAACAGCCATTGAAAACCCTATGAGGGTCACTATGAGTCGGATACCCACTCGACGGCACCTAACAAGTGACTTACTGGCTGGGAGCATTTTGGTTGAATGTTCTAGAGTAATCATCGTAGACAGGTTCATCCATAGCGCCAAAGGCTGGGGGTGTAGCTCAGTGGTAGAGCAAGTGCGTGGCTTGCACAAGGCCCTGGGTTCAAACCCCAGTGCCAGAACCAAAAACCAAAACAAGCTTAATGCCCACTGCAATGCCACCTTGATTATGTCAAAGCAGGCACTCTTTACAGGTGAACCAATCATCAAAACTGATGTCCACAGCCAGAGAGATGACACAGACGTTGCTCTGAAAACCGGCATTCGTGAGGGTTCACACGCAACTTTAATGTCGCCTTTCTTCTGAGTTTACAGAGATCAAAACTGTTCACTTCAACGCTCGTGTTGTCCTGCAGGGCATGGTGAGTCTTTAACATTATCAGTGAATTCAGCCGAACTGTAGTCCCCAGATCAGCCCAGACGGCAGACACCTCCCTCACCTGGGTGAAGACTTTGCAGCTTCAGCAGCTGTTCACTGGGACCTGCTCCGTTGGGAGGGGAGGACGGCCCTCAGGTCCAGCAGCAGGCACAGCTTGGCAGGGCCAAGAGCTGGCTCTCTGTGCCCTCGGGCATCCAGGCTAGGTGTATAGCGTGAAGTGATGGCGTCTGCTCTCCCCACAAAGGCCCCGCTGGGATCTGCTCGCCTTCCTTGCTGGCTTTCTGGGAGCAGATGAACTCTGGTGCCCCCTGTCCCCTCCACCCCAACCATGTCTGAGAAGTCCAGGTTTCCCCGGAGGGCGCCGCCGCCCCACACACCTGTTCTCAGTTTGCTGGTCGCTAACGGGAAAGGACAGTCACAGGGTTCGCGTCACTGCACGCTGTCTGGATCCTTTGCAAGGTGCGCTCTTTCTCATGTACCTCTGAGCCAGACTTCTGTCCCTGAGCCTTCATAGAGCACTCACTTTGCACCAGACCTTGTCCCAAATGCTTGGAAAATGTTGTTGTTAGGTGCCATTGAGTCGGTATCCGACTCATATCGACCCTACATACAATAGGGGAAACACTATTGTCAGTGCTGCTCTGTTGTTCATAGGGTTTTCAATGGCTGATTGTTTTTTCAGAGTGGGTTGCTGGGTCCTTCTCCCAAGCCTACAGCACCTGGTGTTCCCAGGCGGTCTCCCATCCAAGGACTAACCAGGGCCCTGCTTAGCTTTCGAGATCTGACGGGATCAGATGCCACAGGGCTACCGCTGCAGGCTGGAAAATATTACCGCACTTAAACCTGCTAACACCAAGGACGTGGGTCCGGCTGTAGGTGCCCTGTGTTGTGCCCATCGCCTTGCCCAGGCCAGGGTCTTGGGACATCCCCAAAGGTGGCCAGCTGTGGCCTCACGGCGTGTCATCCCTGGGGAGCTGCAGACTAGCCTGGGAGCCTGGGAAGACAGCATCAGACCCTTCCAGGGGAGGTGAGGCAGGACCTGTCCTGGACAGTGGCAGGGGACGCTATAGTGCCCTCCAGGCCCCTCTGGACCAGGCCCTCGGTCCCCAGCTGCAGCCCTGCAGAGGGTCTTTCCAGGGACTGCAAGCCCTCAAGGGCCCTGTCTCACCCGGGTCAGGTCCATCCTGGGCCCCACCCGTGTCCAGTGACAGCCGACAGGAGCCTGCCTCGTTGGGCTCCCGGCTTCTTCGCCAGCACCCTGGGGCTCTCCAGCCTCAGGGGCCCCTGGGGAGGCTCCGGCCTTTCTCGCACTGTCCCTCAGTCCACGTTTCTCCTTCCACGGCTCAGGCGTGGCTCCTCATGACCTTGCTCAGCTGCCTTGGATCTGCCACCAAGTGGCAGAGGCCACCCCCCCACCCCCCACCCCCGCCTCGGCTTTCTCCATACCCAGGGCGGTGTCTGCACTCAGAGCTGTGCTTGACTCAGGTGAGGAAACCCCGTGGCCACAGCTCGGTGCCCCGTACTGCCAATCTCCAGAAGTGGGGGGCATGGGGGTGCGGCGGGGAGCATGAGCGTCCATGAGACACACCGAGGGGACAGAACCCCCTGAGAGCTGGCAGGGTGTCCCCCGAAAGCCCACTGTGAGGAGGGAGCTGGGGTCACAGGGCACTGCTGGGGTCCCTCCGCGGCTGGCCCTCCTGCTCCCACTTCCCCCTTAGCTGGAGAGGTTTCCGTGTCCTGCTCCCCACGAGGATGGAGGAGCACCCAGGGGTGGGAAGGATGTGGGAGGGGGGCGCAGAGGCTCCGGCAGGTGGGAGGGGAAGCTCTGGGACCCAAGACAGTGGCCAGTGTGGGAGTCCTGGCTAGACAACATGTCCTGTTTGTTGAGAGATTTTACACATAGCTGATGGTTCAGAGATGACCAGAGAGCAGAGGGTGGGGTGCCAGGCCATATGCACTGGGCTTCAGCAGGCGTGAGGGGACCGGACTGGACGGGACGGGGCGCAGCAGGCACGCGGGTGGAGGGAGAGGAGATGGAAGGACCCTCAGAGTGGAAGAGAGGACGGTAAGCTTTCTTCAGATACCATCCGTCCTATTAACCCACGGGGCCAGACTGTCACCTGCAGAGACGCCTAGGAGGATGGCAGAGGCCACATGAGGCAGGTGGACGCCCTTCCAGGAGGTGGAGGACAGCCAGCCAGGGACAGCAAGTAACCCACATGGTTCAGGCCCTCTGGGATGCTGGTCCTCTAGGGCGCACCCAACGTGGACACTTAGATGTGGGCGTGACCTGGAGCACCGTGTGCCCTGCACTCATGGCTCCACTAAGGCTGGACGCAGCTGGAGAAGGGGTCAGCGGTGCGGCTCAGGTCAGCGGGCCTGGTGAAGAGAGTCCGGGGACCAACCTCTGCCCGCCTCATCTGAGCCTC
This sequence comes from Pedetes capensis, assembly GCA_007922755.1. Lineage (NCBI taxonomy): Eukaryota > Metazoa > Chordata > Mammalia > Rodentia > Pedetidae > Pedetes > Pedetes capensis. The sequence continues at coordinate 25,396 of VMDO01015677.1, forward strand.
CCCATCACCAGGATGAGCTTTCTGCTCCAATCCCAGCACCCAGGGAACAGGAGCCACCTGTATGTCAGGCAGAGAGAGAGGCCTCAGGGCCTGGGTGACAGGTAGCCAACTTCTTGCCCAGACCATCGACTAAACAAGACCTTTTGAGGAAACAGCTTTCCTGCTCTCCCCCAGACCTTTGATGAGGAAAGAACGCTCTCCCGTTGTGACCATCCACAAGGAGAGAACCCTCTCTCCATCTGATCACCAACGAAGCAAGAACTGTCTCCTCGTGACCACCGAGACCCACCAACACAGGTCTTTGCCCCTGGAAGGCAAAAACGCCTGAGGCTTTCCTTTCTCCCGTCTCCACCAGCATCCCAAGGGCCCCAGGAATCTGCACCTCTCACCCGAGGGTCCCGAGTGAATTGTGTTTAGTATCTGTGTGCGTGGCGGCGCCACCCGTTGAAACCTCCAGGCTGGACTGGGAGGCATGCGCCCCACATAGAGTGTGGGCCCCACCACTGAGCAGCAGGTGGAGCCACATGGATGGTGGAGCAGATTCCCGGGGCTCCCACAGGCCTGGGGGCTTCCGGAACAGTCTTTTCCATGGACCGGGAAACCATTTATACCAGCAAGCACCTTCCTGACTGCGTCTGAAAGGCGCGCACAGTCCACAGGGGCACCGTTCTTAGCTCCTGCTTTCCCGGCTCATCCTGCATAATTTGACTTTCCTGGGACAGGTCCCCAGGACCGTCCTTGCCAAGATGGCCCATCTTTAATGTCCTGAAGACCAGAAGCTGCCATGTATGTATACTTTTTATCACAAAACAACTAGGAATATGACAAAGCCAGGAAAAAGGGAAATATAAAATGTTTACTATTCTAGGACAGATGTTGACGCAAAGAGGAAAGATGAAGTGCTTACGTGTTAGTGTGATTGGATTTGGGACAAACCTTACTTGTTACATTCACAGTGACGTTTATGGAACAAAGAAATAAGGATACATTTGTATTTCATAAAATTATATTTATGTATTTTCATACATGTGTACATATATGTACATATGTACATATATGTATATAAAACATGCATTTGTTTTGCTCATACATAGGCACCAAGTTGCAAAAAAGGAAATTGTATAGTGCATCCTGTTCTATGATGTGGAACATCAACCAATAGAGATTATTGAAAAACACCAACTCACGCAATCAGGGTGAAAGTCTTAGCTTTGACGGTAGCACTATTCACAACAGCCACAGAGTGGAAACAACTCTGCATGTCGTTCAACTGGTGAGTAAATAAATAAAATGTGGCCTATCCACACAATGGAATATTGTTGTTGTTGTTGTTAGGTGCTGTCGAGTCAAGTCCGACTCATAGTGACCCTATGTACAGCAGATCGAAACACTTGCCGACTCTGTGCCAGGCAAATGATCTTATTTATGTTTAAGCCCATTGTTGCAGACACTGTGTCAGTCCATCTGGTGGAGGGTTTTCCTCTTTTGCGTTGACCTGCCGCTCTCCCAAACATGATGTCCTTCTCCAGGGATTGTTCTCTCCTGACTACATGTCCGAAATATGTAAGACGCAGTTTGGCCATTTTTGCTTCCAAGGAGCACTCTGGTTGCACTTCTTCTAGGACAGATCTGTTGGTTCTTTTGGCAGTCCATGGTATATTTAATAGACGTCTCCAGCACCACAATTCAAAAGCATCAATTCTTTTTCTGTCTCTCTTGTTCAACGTCCAGCTTTCACAACCATATGATGCCACTGAAAATACCATGGCATGAGTCAGACGCACCTTTGTCTTCCGACTCGATGACACCTAACAACAACAAGGGCCCAAGTAAGTACCAATGGAATATTACTCAGCCATAAATAAGAATGAAGTACTGACTTGTGCCACATGTGGATGACCCTGAATATATTATGCTGAACTAGCGAAGCCAGGCACAAAGAACCACATGTGACATAGCCCCATTTGAATGAAATGTTCACAATAGGCAAATCCATTGGGACAGAAAACAGAGCAGTTGTTGCTAGGGGCTGGAGGTAGGTAATGGAGAGTGGAGAATGGAGAGTGACTGCTGATGTATCCAGAAATGGTCTCCTTTTTGAGCTATGAAGACGTTTTGAAACTACATAAAGGTCATGGTTGCACAACATGGTGAGTGTACTAAACGCCACTGAATTGCACACTTTGAAATGGTGAATTTGGAGCTGGGGGTGCAGCTCAGAGATAGAGCACTTGCTGATCAGGGCCCTGGGTTTGATGGTACATATACACAATGGAATACTACTCAGCAATCAAAAAAACTGAAATAAGCCCATTTGCAGCAAAATGGATGGAATTGGAGAAAATTATTTTAAGTGAACGAACACAAGCTCAGAAAGAGAAACAACACATGTTCTCACTCATATGTGGGAACTGAATCAAAATTATAAGAAGGAAAAAATCCTATACAAAGGTCGGATCATAATAAAAGAAAAAAAAAGCTAAGAATGGTGTTATTATAGATGGTCTAGAAAATGCATGTAATAGTTCTGACAAGGTAGGAAGACAGTTCACTGCAGGAAAAGTTTCTATCTTAAACAGAACTGGGACCCAAGGATATATAGAAAAATATTACCATAAGACAAGCAAATGGAAGAGAAGTCTTTGATGGGGGGGGGTGGGATGGGGAGAAGAAAGCACACAAGAGGATATGGGGGAACCTATGTGAATAATGTACAACAAAATGCATTTATGGAAATGTCACAATGAAAAGCATGTCCGAATGAATCACATTAAGGTGTACATTAAAAATTTCCAATAAAAAAAAAGCATCAAAAAGAAGGAAGCGAAAAAAAAAAAAAAAAAAAAAAAACAAGTCTCAGGCTGGGAGAGACTTCAGGGTTAGAGAATAAAGGATTTAGAATTCCCTAGGGACTGATCAGGGAACTTAGAGTCCTAAATATAGTTCCACGGTCATCGGGTTACGAGTCCACGTCTGTGGGCTGCCTCACAACCCACACACAATGAACAACCTTGTTTTATGAGAAAAAACATCCTGATCTTCAAATGGCTAATTTATAAACAAACTTGTGTAACGGAATCCTTTCCTTTCCTTTCGGATTGTTGGGGAGGATTTGTAATTTAGTCTCTAAAAATCTGTTGACTCTTGTTCTGAATTAATCAATACAAAGACATCATAGCGGTAATCTTTGGGAATGTGGAATTCAATTTGATCCATTTTTTTTCTATTTGTTACCTCCTCTGGTAATTAGTTCGATGGGGAAGAAGTTGGAAGTTATTGACTAAATAGAGGTTTTTGGATTATCTGTGAATTTCAATTATCCATGCTTCACCTGGCCCCATTTAGCACTAATAATTGAGTTAACTGAATAGAAGTCATTTCCCATCATATCAGTCTTGCTATAGGCTTATTAATTGCTTCACTAATAGAGCCCCCAACACACAAAGCCCCTTCCTCCATCAGGCCCTCACACCTCACGCCACAATTTGTCAAATTAATGCTGTTTAGCAGCACCGTGTTAACTGGATAGTTAACAGTATGAAATAAATGCTCGTAATAACAAAGCAAAACATACGTAGTCAAAAAGTGAAGCCGGAAATTCCTAAAGCACATTTGGTAGTCTTAGCATTTACAGCCAGAAGGTGTTACAAGGCAATTCCAGAGTGTAGTTAGAAATCTTAATCAATGTTTTCAAGTGATTTGTATTTTCAGTTTCGATCCAGGCTGCCACTGTCTTAATTTACCCCGATTTAAATAAGACGGCTTTTTCAAGTACCTGTTAATTTTAGCAATCTACCCGTTTTCTGAAGTGTTATTTATATTTACTAACCACAATCCACATGCCTCTTAAGGTTTCAATTTCTCTTCTCGGACACACTTGTATTTATATTAAACACAAGAAATATCTCCCCTTCCAATAGCCCTCTTTGACCTTCTTTGATCTCCCAGTCCCAACATCCCTTAACCTGACATATAAATTAGCCCGACCCCTCCCTCCAGGCCCCAGCGAGGGTCGCGTTTCCTCCTCCCTCGCCCCTCCTGAGTCTCCAAGCATCCTGTTTTCCTATTGCCATGGAGATGCAGCTTTGCACACAGTGTGCAACAACCCCAGCGAATGGGAAAGTCCCAGCTCAGATAGAATTACTAACCAAACACGCTAGTGGGAGCGGGTGCTGGGGAGGACAGCCCAGTTCTCTCTTCCTTCCCACAGTCAGGTTACAGGTAAAAGTGCAAACAGGAAGCGTGGTTCTTTTAAAGACACCAAGGGCGTATTATTCCCGGGAAAACAGTGTTGGGTTCAGACCAGATCGGCAGGCAAACAGGCCCCTGGTGGAATGGTGGGAAGCTCCAGGATCCGTCTGTGAAAATACCGCTGTCCTAAAACCCAGGCCTCAGTTTTTTTTGTTAGGGAAAACAGCAGAACAAACCACCCAGAATCCAACCCCAGCCCAGGTCTAGGTGAAAAGCCAGGGCTTCCTTGGCTTCCACTCCATGTTGTTTTGTGGGGTGAATAGGAGTTGGCCTCTCGCTAACTGTGTGATGCCACTCACTGAGGCAATTGTCTCCAAGAATTAGTAAATTAATCCACACACAACTCTTGTGTATGGTTTCTAAAATAAGAAAACTACCTGTCCGCCCATCTGAGTAAGAGGTAAATAGGCTTCTAAGCTCCGCTTTTCTCAGAATTGCTTCTGTCTTATTTCTATTTCCTTTTCATGGGGTATTTGGTTCTGGTTAAAGAACTTCTGATCAGTCTTAAAGGGACATAAAAAATTGGAAGACACTAATAATTATCTCCATCACATTAACATAAAAAGAAGTAAGTGAAAATTTTCATTTAAAGAAGTCAGCGTTTTCTTTGTAGATAGTCTGCCAGGGCTTTCTAGATGCAAAAATTATTATAATAAAATATTGATTAAAGCATTAATTGATTTTGTTATGGTAAATACAAGGTGGTCACAGCCTGATGTATGAGCTGTGACACTGACTGGGCATTTATATTTACCCCCCTTGCCCCAGGTTTGTGACGTGCCTCAGTCACTTTTCTTGCAAAGCATAACTGTGTCCTGCCTGTGTGTGCCAGCGCTGCATTCTCGCCCCCTTTTCATCTCTAGTTGACTCAAGGTTTGAAAACTCCAAAGCTGCCCGGAACAACTTCCCATCCGTGGAACACAGGGGTGACAGTTTCACGCGCCTCCTGTCAAGCTTCGCAGCGACTCTGAAAGCTGTAGTAGTTTGTTAGTCTGGATAGTTGCAACATGTTTTTGATGTTTATACAGTAGAATTATAGATGATGTTGTTGTTGTTAGGTGCCATCGAGTCGGTATCCGACTCATAGCGACCCTCTGTACAACAGGCGAAACACCATTGTCAGTGCTTCTCTGCTGTTCATAGGGTTTTCAATGGCGGATTGATTTTGGGGAGTGGGTTGCAGGGTCCGTCTTCTAAGCCTGCAGTACCTGGTGTTCCCAGGAGGTCTCCCATCCAAAGACTAACCAGGTCAACCCTGCTTAGCTTCTGAGATCTGACAGGATTGGATGTCACAGGGCTATGGCTGCAGGCCAGAATTATAGAGAGTAGTGATTAAAACAACAGCATTTCTTTTCATCCTTACAGATCATTTTCCACCTCCGCTTTCCAATGGAAAGGACTGGGGTGTTTCTAACTTCCAGGAGAAGTTGTTTCCAGGTAACAGGAATCACAGTTGAGTAAATGCTAGAGACAACTTGATTTTCCTCTTCTAAATTTAAAATACCGATTTCACTCTTTCAAGCAAATCTTTCCTCCTCAGTGCGAGGCCTCTGTGTTTGTCCCATGTAGAACTTCAGCCCAGATGTCAGGGCTGGTTATTGTCTGGGAGAAGCAGCCTTTTTATTTATTTTATTTTTATTTTTATTTTTAGTGCTCCTTGGGGCTTGAACCCAGGGTCTCACACACACTTTGCAAGCGCTCTACCGCTGAACTATACCTTCAGCCCTTTTTTATTTTTTATTTTATTATTATTATTTATTATTATTATTATTTTTTTTTGCAGTACTGGGGGTTGAACCCAGGGCCTCGTGCCTGCATGCTCTGCAAGTGCTGGGCCACTGAGCTGAGTTGGTAGAGTGCTGCTCTGTAGTCTCTGAGGTCCCAAGTTCGATTCCCAGCACCACAAAATGGGAGAAGGATGTGGCAACCCACTCCTAAGGCAATCCCGAAAGCAGCCATTGAAAACCCTATGAGGGTCTCGCTAAATTACGCAGACTGCCTCTGGTCTCGAACTTGTGATCCTCCTGCCTCTGCCTCCAGAGCTGCTGGGATTACAGACGTGTGCCACCACGCCTGGCTCTTTACTTTTTGTTTTTAAGTGAGGGTCTCGCTAAATTGCACAGGCTATCTCTGGCCTTGAACTCATGATCCTTCTGCCTCTGCCTTCCCAGTTGCTGGGATGACAGGTGTGTGTCAACATACTGGTCCTGAAAGTGGCCTTTTAAAAACAAGGCCCCTCAAGTCATTTTTGGGCATGTGACAATGCAGAATCCGTGCCCCAGGCTGTGCATCTGTAAAAGAAAGGACGCCGCTGCACAGACCTGTCTCTGAGGCCTGCTGGCTGACCACAGCATCAGTGTGCGTCGTCTCCAGCTGAGCCTTTTGGAAAAAGTTGCATGCAGAAGGGATTATTGAAATCACTGATATCTGAAAAATATTCCTCTATATAATATTACATAATCTAAACATTTGTTTCCTAGAAAACTGGTAGATTAGGAAAAACTCATACCTTCCTTAGTTTTCTTGTATAAGATACGCATTACAGAAAATAACAATGTCAATTAAGGAAACAATAGACTCTAAATTTGCCAGTTTTTGTTGTGGTGGCTGTTACAGAACAATTATTTGCATTCTTATAAATAATATAATTTTTAATATAATTTAGTTTTAATCATTAAAATGTTAATCCATCGCATTAACAGTCTGCAGCCATAGCATCTGATCCCGCCTGACCTCCGGAGCTAAGCAGGGTCAGCCTGGTTAGTTCTTGGATGGGAGACCACCTGGGAACACCAGGTGCTGTAGGCTAGGGAGAAGGACCTGGCAGCCCACTCCCAAATATCAATCCGCCATTGAAAACCCTATGAATAGCAGAGAAGCACTGGCATAGGGCCGGGCATGGCACAGTACAGGGGTGTGTTTCATTCTGTTGTACATAGGGTCACTATGAGTCGGGCCTGACTGGACAGCACCTAACAACAACAGCATCGCCCTAATGAGGGTGCCTGCTGAGTATTTTGGCTATCACATGGGTTAGAGTTGAGTTCGTGTTAGTGTTCTCGGGCTCCTGGGCCTCATGTTGCTGGAATGACTCTTCTGCTTGCTTTCAAAGTTCCCCCTGTCACAAGGCTCCACTAGCCTTCCTGTGCCTGGCCTTCCCCCACCCCCACTTCCTCGCTAACCAACACACAGCCAACCTTGGCCGGTGGTCATTAAAAAGAGACTTCAGTCTTCCTTCACAAATTCTCCAGCACATTGACTGGGAAAAATCAAGGACGTTGTTCAAAGGTCCCCTATGTGTGCCCTGGTGTTAACAGTCATCCATCACTCTTCCTAAATGCCATATTCATTTAAAACCCACTTCTATAAACCCTTGGCCTCCGTGGCCGGCTATCGGAACGTCCTGAAAAGAGGCATCTGTAAGGTTAATTTATATGTGGCTTAGGGTTCTCAAAGGCTATTAACAATATATTGCTTGGGATTGTTAGAAATCAGTGGTACCCTTTCGAATTGGCATTGTTGCTGAAATAACAAAAGAAATCCCCTGGGAGCCATTTAGCAGCAGTTTGTTATGACCAAAGTTCCCAAGTAGTTTAATTGTACATTTCCTGTTAGCCTGTATGCTATGATGTAAAGAATGGCTGAGACACCTTGCCTGCTGCAAAGATGGGGGATATTGCTGGTGACACTGTGCAGCCTGTGTGTCTGGGCCACCTCCCTCATGGACCGCAGGGGCATCCACACCACAGGATGCAACTCACCCCAGCCTTCTTCCAGCTGTTATCCCCAGACGCGTGTGCCAAACAAAACCACGTGACCGAGACCGAAAAGTAATTTCCAACTATATACAAATTAAAAAATGAAGCCTTGCAAATCAAGCCTGTGCGCTGTCACAAACAACTTGATCAAAGAAACCTGAAGCCCACCAAGATGGCAGAGGAAGGAAATTATTTGAACAGGGCAAATCATTTTTTTTAAAGAAAGCAAAAGACTGCATTCCACGGGCCAAATGTCAGCTCCGAAAGTTGTCATGGCAGTGCAGATACTTTTTGCAAACTAAAGATCCCCTCTTGCAGCCGAAACCATAGACACACAGCTCTTTGTAAAGTTACAGCTTAAAATGCTTTTCCCAGTTAAAAAATAGATGATGGTTTTTAACCGTATAATGTGGTGTTTATAAGTAACATCTAGACAGGTCACTGGGGGTGAAAACTGCCCCATGATTCTTAAGATGTCCTGACTAGGAACCGGACTGTGCTCCCCAGAGGAAAGGCCCGTCCCAGATTTGCATAGCACAAGGCGATCCTTTCTTGCTGAACGTGGAGGCCTGCGACCACCCCTCCCGCCCCATTGCAGGGCACAGCCCACAGCCCTGAGGAGGGAGACCGGTTCAGGTTGCTTGGCCCACTGTCAGCCTCTTCTTTTTTAGGCTCAGATTCAGGCCTTGCCGTTTTTAAAGCTAATCATTAACTTCTCTGAAATCTTGATGGCGTTTCAGTGGAAATACAAATACGCTACTTTGCCAACTCTTCCTCCTTGTAATTTTCTATTTTACCATAAAAGTCTACTTAGCAACCTCCACCGCTGTGAGCCCTGTCGGTTAAGGCTCGGACTGGACTGGCACTTAATTCAACAGAGAATCTGGGTTAAAGGAGATGGGGCACAGGAAAGCCGAACCCTCTTCCTGAATGCTTAATTTGCACATTAAAAGCTGATCATTAATTAATCCTACAGTTTAACTCTACAAATGTCAGGAGCCGTTCTTGCCCCCAGTCTGGGGTTGTAGGGATAAACCAGGCTGCCTTCAGTTACAAAGGCTGCCGGTGAGCACTGGAATGAAGCATCAGTCTGCTATCATCTGACCACTAAGGGGACGAACCCTTAAGCAGACTGAGGCAGAGCGGGATCTCAACTGGGAGAGAATGCTATGAAAATCCAACGGTAAGCACGGCATCGACCCGTGTACACGCAGGTCCAATTTGTTTTTACTTTTTTTTTTTTGAGACAGGGTCTCGTTAAGTTACGCACACTGCCTCTGGTCTTGAACTTGCAATCCTCCTGCCTCCGCAGCCACTGGGATTACACACGTGTCGTGGCACTGCCGTGCGCCCACAGCATCATGTTATTAAGTGAAAGGAGGGAAGGAGAAGGCTTCCTGTGGCCACAGGAGCGCTGATTTATTATTTTTTTTCAGTGTTTGAGAAAATCCAGAAACAGAGACCAAGCTGAGACACCTAAAACATAGCAGCCAAATGAGATTTCCGAGTGAGTCTCCCATAAATCAGCATGGCCGGCGACGGTTTGCCTAACTCTGAGAAGTTAGCAAATCAAATAAAGACGCTGTTTTTAGCCCAAACTGTAGTTGCTAACCAGACTGCCTGCCTACTCAGTATTATGTGCCTGATCATTAAGCTTTCAAAGCTGAGTCTCCTAATGCCACTTGAAAAGAGTGGACCCCTGCGATCCAAATGAAGGGCAGCGCTGCCCCTAAGCTTATTAAGGTTAAGTTTTATACAAATAGCTGCTTCACATGACTTGTTCGGAAATGTGCACACTGCTCCCAAAATCACAGTCTTCATACAGCATAACGAAGAGTAAAGGAAAACTGGAGCTGAAACAGTGACGAGAAACTAGGTTGCTGTGGGTTTTTTGAAATAGTCCATTTGGCTCTTTCTCTAATCTTCACAGGATGTTTAAAATGCAGTGTGTCTTAAAATTGGTTAACTAACTCATGTGCTATACGTGAATTGTCAGCTTGAACCCATGTTAGGAAAACGTCATAAACTCCTGCCAAACGTTTGATTTCACATTCTTTTAAACTTTGTCAGAATTGTGAACTCCTTCTAGGAGAAGTTTTAAAAACTGTGTTAGTTGTTTTTTTAGGTGGTAGCTACATTTCTGTGCCAAGTGGGGGAGCACACAGTTCTTGCATGGAGCGGGCTGCACCGATAAAGACCGGTGAGGCTGTGGATCAATTTGGGGCAGGACGTGGCCATGGACACGGACATGGACACCATCCCCCGAGGGCAGCAGAGGAGGGGCAGCCGGCAGCTTTCCCTGCGTGGGACATCTTTACCTTTGAGCAAGCTCAGTAACAGTGGAAACTCTCCTACCCTCTAGTACACAGGTGGGTGTTTCATCCTGGACCATTGCAAGGGCTACTTTACTGTACGTTATAAACGAAGAGTATTGTTTTAAATTGTCAACAATTCTTTTTTTTTTTTTTTTTTTTCAGTACTTGGGGTTTGAACCCAGGGACCCATGCATGCCAGGCAAGTAAAGTGCTCTGCCACTGAGCTACAGCCCCACTGCCTTGCTTATTGTCTGTTTCTTTGTTTTGGTTTGGTTTTTTTGTTTTTGTTTTTTGAGGTACTGGGGGTTGAACCCAGGGCCTCATGCTTGCATGCTCTGCAAGTGCTGGACCACTGAGCTGCACCCCCAGCCCATTTTTTTACTTTTTGAGACAGGGTCTCACTAAATTACGCAGACTGCCTCTGGTCTCAAATTTGCGATCCTCCTGCCTCCGCCTCTCGAGCTGCTGGGATTACAGGTGTGCACCACCACGCTGGGTGTCTTACTGTTTTGAGACAGGGTCTCACTGAGTTGCACAAGCTGCCTCTGGCTTTGAACTGATGATCCTCCTGCCTCAACCTCCTGAGTGGCTGGGATCACAGGCATGTGCCACGGCGCCTGGCTACCAATACAATTTCCAAT
>VMDO01015677.1:36460-50410 GCA_007922755.1 Pedetes capensis
GAGAGGGAAGGAGAGGGAGGAGGAGGGAAGGAGGGAGGAAGGAGAGGGGGGAGGAGGAGGGGGGGAGGAGGAAAGAAGGGGGAGGGGGGAGGAGGAGGAGGGGGGAGGAGGAAGGGGAGGAGGAGGAGGAGGAGGGAAGGAGGAGGGCAGCCTAGTTAAGGAAGATTCTGCCCCTAACCCCTGGCAGGGGAGGGCAGTACTCTCAACGTTTTCGGGTGCAGGGTCCACCCCTGGAAGGAAGCCTCCCACAGCAGCCCCACAGGGGCAGCAGGGCCCAAGCACCAGTGGGCGGTGGGCGGGTCTGTAAGCAGATCCTCTGGCGTGTGCAGACATTCTGATCAGCATAAAGCCCTGCAGAAACAATGCACGGGGTATTTCCTTCTGCTCCGTTCCTCCACCTCTCTGTCTCCTAACTGCTGAAAACACAAGATTTAGTTTTTTGGAAGATACATAAATATGGCACGAGGCGAAATAATTAAAGTCTGCTGTTCCAGGCCGGAGCGGCAATTATTAACCAGAGACTATTTATGCTGGACGGTCAAAGCTTCCTTTGAAACATTGAGACTGTTCTTCCCAGAGAAAACATAGCACTGTTTAGTGTTTCCAAAAAAATGAAATACATATCAACTCCCCAAGCTCCAGACCCATCAGAGATCTGAAAGGCAATACTGTTGTTGTCCCAGGCCTTTGTATAACTTGCTTCCTGTCTTTATACTTACGCAACAAGACATTTCAATAACAAAGGCCACGAAGAAGCTGCGAGAAAAGTGGTGCACCCGACCCAGCACCAGCGTTCCTTCCTTTCTGAATCCATGTCTGTGTGCTGAGCCCCAGCAGACAGGGACACACCCCTGGAGTCCCCAGAGTCCTGTGGGCGCCTAATTGTGCACAGCAGCGATGGAGGAGCCAGCATCTATCTTAGCCCCTCTCCTGCTGCGAGGGGCAGCTTGGGTCCCAGGGTCAGAGCCATTTGCGACCCATTGCTCAGGGAGTTCCGATGGGTCTCTGGCCACCACAAACCCAACACCTGGAGGCACATGGGGGTAGATGTTTGATGTCCCCCCCAAACCCAGCATCACACTGTAGACCTTCAGCTACATTTTTATTCACTCCTTATAATACACAGCTTACATTTCAAGCTCATAGAGGTAAAATGTCACTTCGAATGTACACACAAAACACCCTTCACTTAAAAAAACCTGTTCCCATTTAACCACACGCTCCCTGCTTCCCGCAGTCCTAGTTTCCTGGTCTAGAAATCTAAAACAAGAAAAAGATTTTCATAGCTTTATCATTTCCATCACCGACAGCATAGGATGACATCTACCACATCTTTTGTCTGGCTCTTAGTCCAGACTCTTGATAAATACCCGAGTTTGGCGCCTGCCGTGGTAGCATTCGGTAATTTCCTTCTTCCTTTTTAGTGGGAAAGCCACCCTCCTGGCCCCTCTTCCTCAGTGTCTATGCAAATGAGGCCAGCACACATACACACACATCATGTGAATCAAAGCACCGTGCCAACGACGACGTTCACCGTGAAAATGGAGAACACCTCTGGATGAAGTCCTTGATTCCGTATAGAGGTATCCTAACTTTACAAACACCAAGAGGTTTCAGATATCTCCACACACCATTGGAGAATTACAAATGTCTTGCATCTTGCATTTATGGGTTTGGCAGACCTGTATTTTTAGCAAGTTTTCCCATTTTAACACAAATGTCTTGCATCTTGCATTTATAGGTTCGGGAGACCTGTATTTTTAGCAAGTTTTCCCATTTTAACCTAGGCAGCCCAACAGTTGTTGTTGTTGTTTAATAAAAAGCTTTTCCAAGTATAAAATTAAATAGACTTGTTATGGAAGAATTGAAAAGCATAGGGCTGAAAGCAAGATGCTGATCGCTGCATCGTACAAGTCGGCCACAATTTACATAGTTCATATCTTTAAAATAAACAGACACACTATGTTTTGCTTTCATGATTATGCTCAAGTTTGCACAAGAGCATATACGGCGCTATCTTACATCTGGATGGAAGAATTCTTATGTGGGAAGATGGGTTACTTGTGGTCTCTCATTTTTTTCAAATGAGCTGTTTAAAGCCCAGGGAAGTTAGGTGACTTACCAAAAACCACACAGCTAGTAAACGGCAAAGTCAGGGCTTGAAGCCCTCCTTCTCTCTCTCTCTCCTTCTGAGTTGTAGCACAGGTCAGTCCTTTTCATGGCTGAATAGTACTCCATGGCATACAGACGCCACTTTTTGGGGGGATGGCCATTTGGGTTGTTTTCACCTTTTGCCTCATATGACTAATGCTGCTATATATCTTTGCAGGTTTTTGTGTGCGTATGTTTTCATTTCTACTGGGAATATACTTGTAAGTGGACATGCTAGGTCACGTGGTAACTATGTCTGTTTTTTTCTTTTTTGAGGGGGGTGGAGGCAGGACCTGGAACATGCCAGGCAAGCACTCTCCCACTGAACCACAACCCCAGCCCTAGGTTTTCTGAGACAAGACCTTGCTATGTAGCCTAGGCTTGCCTCAAACTTGCTGTCCTCCTGCCTCAGCCTCCCAAAGGACAGATCGCAGATGCATGCCACCACATGAGGCGTTTGACCTTTTAGGGTGCCACCCAAGTCTCCCACGGTGGCTGCACCACGTCCTGTTCCCTCCAGTGGTACATGGGTCTCCAGTCCTACCTCATCTCACCAACACGTGCTATGGTGTATTTTGATTCGAGCCCTCCTGGTGGAGAGGAGGAGGCTCTGCCATAGGATTTGCATTTCCCCAACAGCTGGCCAGCGCTGTTGGCATCCGAGAGGAGTCCATCCGCCATTCTCGCGTCTCCTTGGGAAAAACATCTGGCTGTGTCATTTGCCCATTTTTAAACTGGGCTCCTAGACTTCAGTTGCTGAGTTGTAAGAGTTCCTTCAATGTACCTGCTGGGGTTTGCCTGTGTCCCTCACATGCAAATGTCGCCAAGGTATTGAGGTATTTGAGACAGGGGCTTTAAGAACGGAGTAGGACCTGTGGGCTCTTTTCTGGTTTCTTTTGTCACTCCTGCTTTTTTAAATCTCTTTCCTTTTTTAAAATGTATATTTATTACAATGTTCTTTAGAGTGAAGTTCAGAATTCCAGGGCTAAGGTTGATCAAACAAAATTGTTGTTATTAGGTGCCAGGGAGTTGGTATCCGACTCATAGTGACCCTGTGTACAACAAGCGAAACACTATCATCAGTGCTTCTCTGCTGTTCATAGGGTTTTCAATGGCAGATTGATTTTTGAGAGTGGGTTGCTGGGTCCTTCTCTCAAGCCTTCTCCCAAGCACCTGGTGTTCCCAGGCGGTCTCCCATCCAAGTGCTAACCAGGCCTGGACTGCTTAGCTTCTGACATCTGACTGGATCAGATGCCACAGGGCTATGGCTGCAGGCCAAACAAAATTAGTGAGAGGAAAATATGGAGTCCCTGCTGTATACATTGCAGTGATTGTGGTCTTCCTGGCATCTAGGGTGGAGACACGTGTCCAGGGTAGTGCTAGGGCCTGGAAGGATGGGGGAGTGACTGCTGGGCCAGGTCCCCATGACAGGGCAGGGCTCTGCTGGCTCCAGGGGGTGGGGGGGCCCAGCTCTCTGCAGCAGTAACTCTGGGTGAGGCAGGCTGCCCCAGGCCCTTTGTGCTGCTCTAAGTACTCTCCTTGGACTATGCCATTTCTAAACAACTGACTTTCCTCTCCCAGGGTCCTGGAGTCTGGGGAGTCCAAGGTTATGGCGGAAGGGCAGTGTCGGGGATGGACTTCCTGTGGCTTCCTGCCATGCCGGAAGGTGCCAGGGCGAGGGAGGCAGGGCAGAGGTCTCTTTCCTGCGCCCCCAGCCCATGCGGCTCCACTCTCTTCCCTGCATCGCCCCCAGGGCCCTGCCACTCCCCCTGCCACACCGTCCACGAGGCGTGGTCAGGCCACAGTGTGGTTGCCAGCTTCCCAGGAGGTGCAGGTCCCAGAGGCTGCAGTGCCCTCTCGTCCCTACCCCCCAACCACGCGGCTCCCCTCTTCTGCCGCCTCGCGGTCAGATGTCCGCCTGCGCCCCAACGGCCTCCTGCACCACCCTCATGGCAGCTATGCCTGCGGCCCAGCTGCGTCCTGCTTGGCAGGTCGGGTGGACGCTGCAGGTCGGGAGCCCTGGCCTCACGTCGGTCTCCCAGTGGACTTCTCTCGGCCTCCCTTTGTCCTGCGTCTCTTCCCGGGGGGTCCCTTTCCCTGCCCACCAGCTCGAGTCCTCAGGACCTTGACCCCCAGAGTCCATACCCTGCCTCTTGATTCACTTCTCTGCCACCAAACCTCTGTCGTCCTCGAAGGCAGAAGAGGCTTTCAAAACATCTGATGGTGCCTTGTCTTAACCCTCCAGGAAGCCCCAGACCTTCCCAGAGCTGGTGACCTTTGTGATCTGACCTCAGCTTGCTCTCTGTCATGCCAGTCACTCGCTGGGTTCATAGACGGCCGGGGGAGATTGCAAAGCAAACGTCGTCTCAAAACAGATCTACGTTGTTCTCAACGAAGAGAAACAGGAACCTCTTCAGCGAAGGGCGAGAGTAATAAGGAAATTGGTTGATGTCCAAGGTAGGTTGGTGGCTCCAAGCCGGTGGCCTCAGGGGCTTGATGCCACCTTCTTCCTCTCTTCTGTATTCTCCCTCTGCCTTGGGCCCCACCAGTTGGCTTCCCTCTCCTCCAGACTGGGCTGTGTCTGCCGATATTACCCACCCCACCTTCCACTGCCCCGGGTGATGGTCCTCCGGGAAAGGTCTCCAGCTCCGACCCCTTCTATCCACAAGAAGACCCTTTGCTAGAAGTCCCCACACCACTCAGCAAACAGTGCTCATGTCCTGTTGCCAGAATCACCCCATTTGGATGTATCTTAGCCACACACTGGCGGCGTGGTGAGGCTGCCATATTGGTTAGATCCACCTCCCCTCCCCTTCTGGGGACTTGGAACTTCCATCCACTTTCCTGCAGATATTGGCCATGCCCAGGCTGGACACCATTCTGGATGATGGCCAGGGCTTGCACAATGGTCACTGGGTACAAAGACACTTCGACCAATATGAAAGGGTCTCATGGGAACCTGGTCGGGAGGGACAGCTGAGTAAATCCTCGGGTGTGGTCTGGCATCCCCTGACCCTGGCCAGCTCTGCCCTGTGAGGTGCTGTTCTTACCTGTGGAGACTCTGGGCCAGCACAGGGCCTGAAAGTGAGTATGAATCCCATAAATGTCCACTCTTAGTGGGACGAGTGAAGGGCTCCCTCTCAGCTCAAGGTACCTACTCAATGTTATCATTGTGGCAACGTCAAGTGCAGTGATGAAATCTAAATGAACGTCTAGGCACTGATCTGCCATTTTAGTGACATCATGTGCAATATTCCTTGCGTCTCTTATACTTCCTAAATATTACTTGACATTATTATTATTATTTTATTTATTTATTTATTTATTTATTTATTTATTTATTTATTTTGCGGTACTGGGGGTTGAACCCAGGGCCTTACACTTGCATGCTTTGCAAGTGCTGGACCACTGAGCTGCGCCCCCAGCCCATTTTTAAATTTTTTTTATTTTTTGAGACAGGGTCTCACTAAGTTACGCAGACTGCCCCTGATCTTGAACTTGCGATCCTCCCGCCTCTGCCTTCGGAGCCGTTGGGATTACAGGCGTGCACCACCGTGCCCAGCTGCTTGACATTATTCAATATTTGAAGGCAGTTGAAATTATAATCCAACATACAACTGACATTGTACCCAGAAATTGTCACTGCTACATTTTGCAATAAAATTCACGTTTGAGGTTCATCATTCTTATTAAAATTTCTCAGTGTCCATTCAGTCAAGGAATAGAACAGTTAGTCAAGACACTATCTTGCCTGGATTTCCTAATCCAGTAGTGTGGAACTCACCTATCCAGGACGAAGACTCTTTCTCATAGTGTATGCCTGGGACAAATGGATTTAAAGTTCTATACTGAGACCCATAATTCTTTTGTTTTTTATTGGAAATTTTTAATGTACACCTTAATGTGATTCATTCTGACATGATTTTCATTGTGACATTTCCATATATGCATTTTGTTGTACATTATTCATATAGGTTCCCCCTTACCCTCTTTTATGCTTCCCCCCATCCCACCCCCCATCAAAGACTTCTCTTCCATTTGCTTGTCTTTTTATGTTAATATTTTTCTATATATCCTTGGGTCCCAGCTCTGTTCAAGATAGAAACTTTTCCTGCAGTGAACTTTTCTTCTTACCTTGTCAGAACTATGACATGGATTTTCTAGACCATCTATAATAACACCATTCTTAGCTTTTGCCCCTTTTATTATGATCCGACCTTTGTATAGGATTTTTTCCTTCTTATAATTTTGATTCAGCTCCCACATATGAGTGAGAACATGTGATGTTTCTCTTTCTGAGCTTGTATTTGTTCACTTAAAATGATTTTCTCTAATTCCATCCATTTTGCTGTGAATGGCATTATTTCATTTTTTTTGATTGCTGAGTAGTATTCCATTGTGTATATATACCACAGTTTTTTTATCCATTCTTCTGTTGAAGGGCACTTTGGTTGATTCCATATCTTTGCTATTGTGAAAAGTGCTGCATTGAACATGGAGATGCAGGTGTCTCTGTGGTATGATGACCCATCTCCCTATGGGTAAATTCCCAATAGTGTTATAGCTGAGATCCATAATTCCTAAAACATGTACGAATTCAAAACAATTCTGCTTTAACTGACCATGTCGCATAGGAAAAGGAACAATGCTGCCCTGAATTTTGACTTTTGAATGGACCACACAGCTAATGCAGGGCATGTGAGCTCACACACAAACAACAGCTTGCACCAGTAGGAAACAAGACATTTAAAAATCCATGAACTCATTTTATTGCTTTACTTTATCTTATAAATCAGAAAACCATTACTGATAATTTATTGTTCCTGTCTCTCATATATTTGACATGCTCTTCCTGTTATCTTTCAGTTAGAAAACAGGTATCACTGTGTGCAAAAGAAGTAAATGCTGGCTTTCATAGCTCCAGCCGAATGTGGACATGCATTATATTTTGGAAAAAGAGTTTCTTCTGCAATGCTGGGACAGAACCCAGGGCTTTGTACATATGAGGCAAATACCGTAACACTAGGGTTGTTGTTGTTGTTGTTGTTAGGTGCTGTCGAGTCGGTATCCGACTCATAGCGACCCTCATAGGGTTTTCCATGGCTGGCTGTTTCGGGATTGTCTTGGGAGTGGATTGCCAGGTCCTTCTCCCATTTTTGCCGTGCTGGGAATTGAACTTGGGATCTCAGAGACTGCAGCGCGGCGCTCTACCAACTGAGCTAAATCCCAGCCCTGACACTGGGGTACATGTCCTGAAACAATTTTAATACAAATTCATTTCTAAAGCTTGCCAATCAGATTTTTTCTTTTACCTGATTTCTGTACTTTTTCTCAGAGTATTAGATGACCAAACTTTTTACAATCCATGTAAGTTGGCTTTCTGGTGCTGTAAGAAACACCCGAGGTAATGAACTTAAAAAGAGGTCCCCGGTCAGTTGGCCCCATTGCTTTCGGGCACGTAGTGACACAGCACGTCATGGCAGAACATGGGGAGGAGGAAGATGCTCCCCTCATGGTGGCTGGAAGTGAAAAGCAGCGAGGAAGACACCAGTGTCTCACAATGCCCTGTGAGGACACGCCCCTTGCTGACCTAACTTCCTCTCTCTAGGCTCCACCTCCTAAAAGTTCCACCACCTCCAATAGGGCCATGCTGGGGAGTCAGCCTTTAGAACGGGTACCTTTGGGAGACAATTAAGATCCAAAATATGGCACATTCCCGTCATACAAATGTACAGTGTTTGCTTTACTCTCTTGCTTAACTTGTCTAGAGTAGAGTGGTATTGAGATAAATAGGATATTTGCACTATTAACTTCCTGGTAATTTTGGATAGCCTGCAGCCATACCACTGTGGCGTCTGATCCTGTTAGATCTTGGAAGCTAAGTAGGGTTGAGCCTGATTAGTACTTGGATGGGAGACCGCCTGGGGACACCACGTCCTGAGGGTTGGGAGAAGGACCCAGCAACCCAGTCCCAAAAAACAATCAGCCATTGAAAACCTTATGAATAGCAGAGAGGTAATGACAATCGTGTTTCACCTGTTGTACATGGGGTTGCTATGAGTCAAACACTTACTTGACAGCACCTAACAATAACAACAATAACAATTTTTGATAGCAAGAAAGGGTGAAGTAATATTACATAATAATGCATAATGGGGCAAGAGTAAGACATTATTAAATAAAATAATATCGTTATAGGTTCTTTGTTATTATATATTTATTTTTGAGACAGGGCCTCTCTGTGGAACTCAAGCTGGTCTCAAACTCATGATCCTCCTGCCTCAGCTTCCCAAGTGCTGAGATTGCAGCTGTGCACCATCATGCCTGCCTCCTTTCATAGGTTCTTACAGAACAGAGATTAGGTTTTTAAATTCTTCTTGTGTTTTAGGTAACTGAAAGTTTCAGCAAAAAATATGGGGGCTATGTGAGCAAGCCATTGTGCTTAAAAACAAGGTGAATTTCCTGGCATTGAAAAAAGGGAGTCATTTCAGAGTTATCTAAGTCATGCTTCACAAATATCGCCTTAAATTAAGTGTGCTTGTATTGTTCCAAAATAGTTTTCTACAATTGAAAAGATTAGTAAAATTGTGTTATGAGACGAGGCTGCCTGGAGAATACAAGACCTAGAGTGGAAGTGTATTCTCAGTTTGCCTAGCACTCTCTGCGCCATGGAGGAGAAATCCCCGTGTAAACAATTGGAAAGCTCCAGTGTAACTTTAAAAAACAATGGGGAGGGTTTGGAAAGTGGAATATTGTTTCTTTGCCCTGTGAGTGTGGGGTAATTTATTTTCTAGAGAAAAGGGATACAGAAGATCGCTTCAGCTGAAAGATCCCTCTTCACTGTACCGGAGTGCAGTGCAGTGTTGTAGCTCAGGCGACCTGAGGGCGTGCCCAGCCCTCCCCCGGGCGCCTGGGCAGCCCCCGCCAGCACCACAGGGGGACCCCGGCTGGTGGCAGCCCCTTCTCTTCGGGGTCCCTGGCTTTTGTCAGTTTGTCAGTCCATCCATGAGCTTTGAACAGAGTTTGGTACCTAATGGATGGCTGCGATGTATTGTAGCTCGCAGCACAGCACATCTTCTCTGTATTTATTTGAAATAAAGGCTTTCTGGAAGCCAAAGGGCTTAAGCCACAGGAAATAAAGAAGTAGAGGTGCTCATCCAGGTCCGCCCAGGCAGCGTGTGGCTCCCAGGCCCTGACGTCCACACCCTAGAAGTTTCTGCTCACCCCGGAGTGGATAGGGAGGCCGCCCTGGGCCCCAGGCCCCAGGCTCCCACGGGTCAGCTTTGGAATTTACTGGAGAGAAGCAGAGAGCACAGTTCCCTACCGGAAGCTCCCCATTCAGGGTGGCCTGGGGAAGCCAGAGCCTGAGCCTGGCCCTGGCCGGCTGTCCCCATGGGGCACAAGTGGGCAGGCACCTTGGAGGAGGGGCAGGCTTCCTTCATAGCAGGAACAGCACCGCTGGATGTTGATGGGAATGGTTTGCCAACGTTTGTGCTTAGGGCCGTGAACAGGAGGTTCTGCTAGGCCTGACTGTATAATGACATTCTATGAAGACAGGGCTGGGAGTTAGCTCAGTTGGTAGAGCGCTGGGCTGCTGTCTCTGAGGTCCTGAGTTCAATTCCCAGCACTGCAAAAATGGGAGAAGGGCCTGGCAATCCACTCCCAAGGCAATCCCAAAACAGCCATTGAAAACCCTATGAGGGTCGCTATGAGTCGGATACTGACTCGACGGCACCTAACAACTATGAAGACAACACTTAACCAACAGGTACACGTGGATGGAAACGTCATAATGAAACCTATTAATCAGCACACTCACTGAAAATATTGCTAATAAAAAATCATTAAAAAATCAACAGGGGCAAAAAAAGGAATGATTCTAGAAACGATTCACATTTCAAAGAATATTAACACCAGGGCTGGGTGCAAGGGCTCAGGCGTGTGTGTAATCCCAGTGACTCTGTAGGCAGAGGCAGGAGGATCTCAAGTTCATCAGAGGTTCAAGGCTACAGGCAGGCTGAGTAACTTATTGAGACCCTTTCTCATGATAAAAAAATAAAAAATGGGCTGAGGGTGCAGCCCCTTAGTAGAGAACTTGCAAAGTATGTGTGGGGCCCTGTGTTCAGCACCCAAGTACTGCAGGAAGAAAGGAGGGAAGGAAGGAAGGAACAAGATTAATACAATTTGGGATAGCATGCTTATACTTTCACATACTTTTTTTTTTTTTTTTTTTTGCGGTACTAGGGGTTGAACCCAGGGCCTCGTGCTTGCATGCTTTGCAAGTGCTGGACCACTGGGCTGCACCCCCACCAACCCATTTTTTTACTTTTGTGAGACAGGGTCTCACTGAATTATGTAGACTGCCTCTGGTCTCGAATTTGCGATCCTCCTGTCTCTGCCTCCTGAGCTGCTGGGATTATAGGCGTGCGCCACCGCGCCTGGTACTTTCAGATATTTTAAAACAGCATCTTAAACATATAGTTTTACAGTATCGATTAAATTGGTGACTATATGGGGGGTATCCATGCTAGTAAGGAAAGAATTTGCTGTGTTTGGTGGTGCACACCCCTAATCCCAGTGACTGGGGAGGTAGTTGTTGTTAGGTGCTGTCGAGTCGGTATCCAACTCATAGTGACCCTCATAGGGTTTTCAATGGCTGAGGTAGAGGGAGGAGGATTTCGAGTTTAAAGCCAGAGGCAGCCTGTGTAACTTGGTGACACCTTATCGCCGAATAAGAAAATAAAGCTGGAGGTACGGCTCAGTGGTAGGGTGCTTGCAAAGTATGTGCGAGGCCCTGGGTTCAACTCCTAGGTACTGGGAAAAAAAAAAAAAAAAGGACCGAATTTACATTTGTCCATAGTGATATATCATGAAAAATGTTTTCGGTGATTTTCACATTTTTGTTTTCTTGCTTCATAATAACTCTGTGATCCCATTTTTCATATAAAGTAATTAGTATACATTCTTGCTAAATTGTAGGCTGATTTCTCGCCTTCATGCTATGATGAGGAACACTGTCAGAGTTTTTCCCTTTGGTAACAGTAACCATTGGGAATACAGTCTGTTATATTCTCATTTTATAGATAGCACAAGTGTTCGAAAGAATAGTGAGTCCCTCTTCACTTTGGATACTTGGAAGCTCAGAGGAAATTTCTGTTCCCTCTAGCATTCCACTGGAGGGCCGCGCCTGCATCAGTGTGTGGTGGTGTTAACTATAGCAGAGCTTCAACTGACCCTGATTTCATTAATTTTCTCTCACTTTTCTTGACCTAATTCCTCTTAGTATTTTTATTAATGAATTTATTTTGTGGAACTTGGTGGGGGGGTTGTGTGCACTTTGCAAGCACTTTACCATTGAGCTGCACCCCTAGCCCATTTCTAAATTTTTTTATCTTGAGACAGGATCTCACTTAATTACTCCAGCTCCTTCTAGCCTTGGACTTGAGCTCCCCCTGCCTCTGCCTCCCAGGTCCCTGGGACGACTGGCATTCACCACCACACCAGACTGAATTCCTCTCAATTGCTTATGCTGTCCTTCTGTATATGACGTATTTTAAAAGCTGGTTCAAGTCCTTTGGGAAACTAAGTGAAACAGATTTTCAGAGAGTCTCCAGCAGTTAGTAGGTGTGTCTGCCCAAATATGTAACACGCCTCAGGTGCATGGAAGGCCAGGAAGGCATGCAGAGGAAAATGACTGTGGGTAGCCAGGCACAGTGGTGCACGCCTGTAATCCCAGCAGCTCGGGAGGCAGAGGCAGAAGGATGGCAGGTTCGAGACCAGAGGCAGTCTGCATAACTTAGCGAGATCCTGTCTCAAAAAGTGAAAAAAAAAAAAAATGGGCTGAGAGGTGCAGCTCAGTGGTGCAGCACTTGGAGAGCATGCAGGCGCGAGGCCGTGGGTTCAACCCCCAGTACCACCAAAAAAAAGAAGAAAAAAAGAAAGAAAATGACTGTGGGTGGCCAAAACAGTGGGACTCACAAGATGTTATGTAACTTACCAAGTACAATTGACCAAGAAAGAGAATAAGAATGCACGCGGCAGTCTCTGACTAGTTTCCAAACCTGTCAGGAGAAAATGCACACGAGGCTTCGTCCTCTATAAAGTTATCTTTACAGCAGCCTGGCGCGGGGCTCTGGTTGCCTGTTGAGGCTCAGGGCTATGGAGGTCCAGGCTGCTGTTCCCAGTCCCCAGCCCTGCCATGCCCCGGCTCTGGATGCCAGGCTGGGTGGTGAACTCAGAGTCTCTCTTTTGCCACCTGTCCAGTAGGATAATAGTGGCCCCTGCCTTATGAGTTACTGTGATGTAGTCAATGACGTCAAATGTAAGCGCTTATGAGAATTCCCTACATAATAAGGCTGGGATTTAGCTCAGTTGGTAGAGCGCTGCTCTGCAGTCTCTGAGGTCCGGAGTTCGATTCCCAGCACTGCAAAAATGGGAGAAGGATGTGGTAATCCACTCCCAAGGCAATCCCGAAACAATTAGCCATCGAAAACCCTACGAGGGTCGCTATGAATCGGACACGACTTAACGGCACCTAACAGCAACAAAGCATTTGATGCTTAAAGTGGTAACATGGACTAAATGAACAAATGCAGTTGTAACAAATTAAGGTTTACCTACTCTGTTAAAGTTATGTCGTGATAGCCTTAATTTAGTTAATTAATGATTTTTTTTTTTTTTTTGCAATAGGGTCTAATAGTGTAGGCCAGGCTGGCCTTGGACTCGAGATCCTCCTGCCCCAGCCTCCTGTGTACTGAGATTATACGCATGCACCATCACACCCAGCCTCAAGGTACTCTTTATATGATGCCTGCCTGTGAGAAATATTCCAAAACTGCTCCGTGCGTGAAGTGTTTCAACAAGCTGGTCCCCATTGCGCCCCCACGAGACACACAAACAACAAAAGCAGAGAATCTGTGCCGTTAGGGGCTCAGCGAGAAAGCCCATCATTTGCGTCTTTAAAAGACGCCATGTTGGCCCTCCACATTTAACGAATGCCTATGCATTCTGAGCCTGCAGCCGTAGCCCTGTGGCATCCGATCCCGTCAGATCTCGGAAGCTAAGCAGGGTCGGCCCTGGTTAGTACCTGGATGGGAGACCGCCTGGGAACCCCAGAAGCTGTAGGCTTGGGAGAAGGACCTGGCAACCCCCTCCCAAAAATCAATCTGCCATTGAAAACCCTATGAACAGCAGAGAAGCACTGACAATAGTGTTTCCCCTGTTGTACAGAGGGTCGCTATGAGTCGATGGCACCTAACAACAACAACATGCATTCTGAGGGCTGGGATTTAGCTCAGTTAGTAGAGTGCTGCGCTGCAGTCTCTGAGGTCCCGAGTTCAATTCCCAGCGCCACAAAAAATGGGAGACGGGCCTGGCAATCCACTCCCAAGGCAATCCCGAAACAGTCAGCCATTGAAAACCCTATGAATAACAGAGAAACCCTGATAGTAGTGTTTCACCTGTTGGAGGTAGGGTCGCTATGAGTAGGATACTGACTCGAGGGCACCTAACAATAACAACACGCATTCTGAACCATAATGCCTCCACATGTCCCAGAGACCCAGGTCTCTAGAGAGGCAAGCTCTTTTTTTTTTTTTTTTTTTTTTTTTTTTTTAAGTGCTGGAGCACTGAGCTGCACACCCAGCCCATATTTTTGTTTTTTAAATTTGTGAGACAGGGTCTCTCTAAGTTACACAAACTGCCTCTGGTCTTGAACTTGCGATCCTCCTGCCTCTGCCTTCCCAGCTGCTGTGGATTACAGGCCTGCCTCACCACACCTGGCTCGAAAAGCAAACTTTT
>VMDO01015678.1:0-50360 GCA_007922755.1 Pedetes capensis
AATTGGAAATTTTTAATGTACACCTTAATGTGATTCATTCTGACATGCTTTTCATTGTGACATTTCCATATATGCATTTTGATGTACATTATTCATATAGGTTCCCCCTTACCCTCTTGTATGCTTCCCCCATCCCACCCTCCCCATCTAAGTCTTCTCTATCATTTACTTGGTAATATTTTTCTATATGTCCTTGGGTTCCAGTTCTGTTTAAGATAGAAACTTCTCCTGTAGTGAACTTTGTTTTTATCTTGTCAAAACAATTGCATGCATTTTCTAGGCCATTTATTTGACACCATTCTTAGCTTTTTTTTCCTTTTATTTTGATCTGACCTTTGAATAGGATTTTTCCTTCTTATAATTTTGATTCAGCTCCCACATATGAGTGGGAACATGTGGTGTTTCTCTTTTGGGTTTTCCTCTTTTGCATTGACCTGCCACTCCCAAACAAGATGTCTTTCTCTAGGGATTGATCTCTCCTGACTACATGTCCAAAATATGTAAGACACAGTCTGGCTATTCTTGCTTCCAAGGAGCACTCTGGATTGCACTTCTTCTAGGACAGATCTGTTGGTTCTTTTGGCTGCCCATGGTATATTCAATAGACGTCTCCAGCACCATAATTCAAAAGCATTATTCTTTTACAGGAATAAAGTGGGACAGGGGAGGCAAAAAAATACTGAAAGTGAAAAAAGATATAACCCAGGGTAAGGAACAGCTCATAATTGCTTCAGGCCACACAGGCCTCAATGGGGAGGTAACATAATAATTACAGAAAAGGGATTATAAACATGAGACCCTAAAAATCCTTTTTGAATATAAAGAACTGGGTAACTAAAGGAAAGGCACTGGGTTGAAAATGTATAAACTTAAGTAACTTGTCAGTTTCAGAGGAAAAGACTGAATTTTACAAAAAAAAAAAAAATTGATCTGAAATATGACCATGAAAAGATCCCACAGCAATATCACTGGCTCAGGTCAGTAAGTAGGGAATCATTATTCTGTTTTTTGTGTGGTCATTCAAGACATTTGAAATGCTTAGAAGAATTTGATCTACTATGCTTGCAAGTCTGATTTATTTGATTTACAAGATCGGAACTCAGAAAAATATTATTAGATCTGCAATGAGTGTTTAAAATAAAATGTGTCTTAGACAACTTGAGATAATGTAGATGTTTTAAAATTGTCATTGTAATTGAACATTTCCAAGGTCATTTTATTAGATATATAATGTTAGTTATTTGAAAAAGAATTTGATTTGAAATATTAAATTTAAAACATTTTTCAAATTACTAAGTAAAAAAAATTGTAAGTCAAACTTAAAATTTTAAGAAATTTAATTTTTAAATTCTAATTTTAATCAGAAAAAAATTGATTAAAATCTACTTACGAGATACAATTCAGGCTCCTTGCACAGAATCCCTGCCTGTGTTTTGCCCTTCGTTGTCTATCTTCTAGCCCTAGTTAATCCAGACAGAGTACACCAAGAGGTAACGGAACCCTCCCATAAAAAGATAGCCCAAACAGCTGAAACAAAGGCTTATGCCAATACCTGTATTTATGGTGCCACCTCGTGTTATTCAGAAGTAATAACATTTTCAGAAATCCAGCACAAGTACGGGGATGAAACCTATTTCAACGGTGTTATGTGTCAATCTTGTCTTAAGTTTTAAAGTATTAAACATATGGCAATTTCGTCTAAAGCTTTTCTTCTTGCTATTTTATGGAGTTTTTTGCTTTCTTTTTGTATTCACACAGCATGCTCTATTCTTATTACTGGAGGTACTTCTTAGCTTTGGAGTTAGAGAAACCTTTGCCTTTATAGAATTAGTGTTCTAGCAATTTTTACTTCCATCATGGTATTTATCACAGTTGGTTCACAGCCGCATCATTTATATACATCTCTCTCTCCGACTTCCTGTGAACTTTCCTTCAGAATGCCTCATTAATAAACAGAGTCTGTGCATATGGAATTAAATAGGTGTGTGAAAAGTGGGATTAAGGAATCTCACTAGTCTTTTAAAAAGATAGATGATCTCAACTAGATTCACAGTGAAGAAGCTGGTCTGTACAATTTTCATGTATTTCATGCAAGTATAGAATGGTAGAAACATCACATGGTGTTTTGATTCTCAAAACAGTGCTCCATCCTAACCTCTAGAATCTGTGAACACACTGTATTGAGTGGCAAAGGAAGATAAAGGATTTGGGTGGAAATTAGATTGCTAATCAGCTGATCTTAGGAGGAGGGGTTGATCCTGGTCTAGGCCCAATGTAACCATGAGAATCCTTCAAACTGGAAGAGAATCAGAAGAGAGAACCAGACATAACAGCATGAGAAGGATGCGCCCTGACTATGCTGGTTTGGAAACTGAAGAGAAAAGGCCAGTTTTCAAGGAAAAAGGGCAGCCACTGAAGGCTGGATCAGTCAGGAAAATAGATTTTCTCATGACCCCTCAGAAAGAAACCTGACTCTAGGGATACTTTAATTTTAGCCCAGTAAGACCCATGCCAAACTTCTAAGCTAGATAATAAATCTGTGTTGTTTCACACCACTAAATGTGTGCTAATTTATTGTAGAAGTGACAGGAAACTAATAACATCCCCAGACCCTCCTGCCAGTGAACGGTATCAACCTTATACATTCTGTTAGACGGTAGGTATTAGAACTAGGTTGCAAAAGTCAAGTAAGCAGTAAACAATCCAGACATTTGATTGCAATACCTAGAAGAGTTGATTTACCTGGGATTTGCTCACATTATAATACTAGTATATTGCGGAAGACTAAGAAACACAAAACCTCCATCATGGAAGAAGAGTTACAGTCATGTCTTCAGTGATTATATACAGAAATCGCTCAGCTGAGATACCTATATTTTAAAAACACAATATATATAGTTTTATAATAAGTAATAAATGAATAAAATATAATATAGCAGACAGAAGATCTCAGTTACTGGCCGATCGTGTGTGTGTGTGTGTGTGTGTGTGTGTGTGTGTGTGTGTGCGCAGCATGTGCTAAGTGTATTGAGTTTACTCCTATGCTGTTCTCATGTAGTCTGGGTTGCAGCACCATTTTCTTGTATCAGAACTTTAATTACAATTTGTAAAAGCTTCTGACTATGTAAAATTCCAATCGCTTCATGATTTTATCATCAGTACTTTTATAAGGCTTTGCTGTCTCCAATAGTTTCTGGAAAACACTAACTTTGGCTGTTTCTGTTATCCCCGAAATGACCTTGACCCAGCTTTCTCAGTCCTGCAGCCCTGCACTGAGTTCTGATCTCTCCACTTGACTCCTGTGTCTGTGTATGTTTATGGTGACATTGGGAAAAGCAACTTAAATCCTTCAGGATAATGTCAGTTCAGAAGCATGAGATTTAGACTCTGTTTTCACCTTGGTTCTGCCACTTACTACCTGTGTGACCTGTTACAAAATTCAAAACATTCTGAGCACCAACATGATCCCATAATTGGAAAATTCCACCTCTGACTTCATGTGACAAGTCAGAGCAAATGCCTGTGTCTTAGAAATATTGTATGAAATTACCTTCAGGCTATGTATGTAATGTGCATATGATTAGAATCCAAGTACTAGACAGAATTCGGACTCCTGCCTGAAATAAATTTCATGTTTAAACCTGGGTCCTATCCCCAAGATATTTCATTATGTCCATGAAAATATTGTAAAATATGAAAAAAATCCAAAATCTAGAATACATCTGGTCCCAAGCATTTCAGGAAAGGCATATCCAACCTGGCATATCCAGCATCTACCCATTTCATTCTCGAAATCATGTGTATTATAGATGTGCACCTGTGTAGCGATGTCCAAGGACAAGGAAAACTTACATATTCATGGTGTCCAAGTCCAGGCTGATGCTACCTTTGCTTTAGCCTCATTCTCTTTTGTCATGTAAACTTCCTTCTCTAGCATTTATGGTGTTATATAAAGAAATTGAGGTAATATGAAATAACTTTTGGCTATTCTAGTAGCAACCTGGCAATGATAAAATGATATCTAGGGCTACAAAAAAAAAAAAAAAAGATGGGAAAAGTGCAAATTGCTAACACCTTGATAAAAAGCTGATCTTTAGGAAAAACATGAGGTAGGATAATTTTGTTTTTAACATCAGAGCCCTGGGACAAATAGGCAAGTAAACCTGTGCTTAAAACTTCAGGTCTACCACTGCCAAACAGAAATAATAACAATTAATTATCTTGCTTCCCAGGAGAATCCACTGAGATCATGCATGTAAAGTAGTTGGCTGAATGAAAGGTATGTAGTAAGTGCTAAATAAATGCTAATCTTCCACTCCACTGGTGTTGAAATAGCCTCTCATAAGCAGCTCCCTATTCCAACTATCTGAAAAGGTCAGATCAATATTATTACCATAGCAGTGAGTCACATTTTAACTTATTTTCTGTTGTTCTAATACAAGGTAAAAGGTAGGGCAACAAGGGAAAAGCTTCGAGGACCAGTGTGTTAGAACAAAATTGTCAGATACAGGAAAAAAAGTTTTGCCCTTAATTTTTTTACAAAAGTTGGGACAGTTTAAATATGTATATTGTACCATTTCTTTGATAGAGAATTAATTCATTTTATGCCATATAGTTTTTTAAAGAACTTATGATGACATAGTTGATGGAAGATTTATATCTGTCAATGGCATTATAAATCCATGGGCTGTATTGGTCTTACTATAAACCTGAAGTATACATTTAAATATATTTTTATGTCAAGCATAGGAAGAGCTTATATCGTATCTCCATTATCAATCATTCATAACATAGAGTCTTTTTGTTGTTATTAGGTGCCATCGAGTACGTGTCCCATACAACAGGCAAAATAGTATTGTTAGTGCTTCTCTGCTATTCATACAGTTTTCAATGGCTGATAGATTTTGGGGAGTGGGTTGCCGGGTCCTTCTCCCAAGCCTACAGCACCTGGTGTTCCCAGGCAGTCTCCCATCCAAGTACTAACCAGGCCCAACCCTGCTTAGCTTCTGAGATCTGATGGAATTGGGTGGCACTGTGGTATGGCTGCTGGCTAAATCTTTTTAGTGAGCTAAAATTTTTTAAAAAATATTTAAAAAACCTAAGAACAAGAAGGATTGGTAGGATGTATTCAGTTCATTTATTTGAAGAAATGATTCTTCTCTGAAATCATAGAAACCATCCAAAAGTCAACCATAACCCTTTGATTTTTCTCCTAGTAATTCTCAATCATTAAAGAGTGAATTAATAAAAACCAATTATTTACATTTATTGTGGCTGCACATTGAACTTTTCACTAATACACCTAACCAGAGGATAACATAAAAAGAGAAAATTAAAAATAGAATGATTACAACCGTTCTCCTTTTGAAACACACTTTACTATTTGAGTTATTTTTTAAATTTTGCTTTAAAATAACTTTTAGCTAACTTAAGATTGCCTTCTATTCTGGAAAACTTCCCATTGCCAACTTCCCACATCTTAAGGAAGCACAGAGAAGACAGGGAGAGGAAAACAGGAACTTAACCTCAGCTCCGACATCAATTACCTTTGGGATTTTGGACTAGTTACAAAAACTAAAAAATAAAAAATCTTCTGGGTTTCTATTTTTATACAAAATGGAAATAATAGCTTCTGACCAATACACCATTCAAAACTACACAAAAAGATGTTGAATTCTACAGTTTTACAGAGCCTTTGATCCTTGCCATTCTGTGACCCAGTGTGGGTGATCATGTTAGAAGGCTAATATGCAGGACTCATAAAGAAGGGCCCTAGGACCACAATCAGTGTCAAGAACTGTGCAACTGGAGCCTAGAATAAAGCTGAAGTGCACTTTATCATAGTTCCAGAGGACTGCAGCTGAGATTCCTGCTTAGTCTCAGACTTACGTCTTCAGCAGTCTCTCTCAGTATTATGTTTGCCTTCTCTGCCACTGTACCTGCTGCCACCATTGCCTAAAGCCCCTTGCATCCTATTTTTATTGTTTTCACTTCCTGGTGTTCACAGTCACGGATTCAGAAAGGAGACCGATATTATGTCTTCAACCTAAAACCTGTATCGTATATACATTCTCCATTACACCATCTTCAAAAATTACAAAGCTTTTCTTCTGAGTTGGCTGACTTAATATAAAGGCATATTTATTATCCTTAACTAAATGTATTTATTTTAGTCAAGATAATCCAACTAGAATGTAAATTCCATGAGAGCAAGGACTTGTTTATTATTATTTTCTCATTAACTAGAATGTGGCCTGGCACATAGTAGGCTTCCACAAGTATTTGGTGAATAAACGAGCTCTTCAATAATAAGTTACATATGAAAGAAATGCTTTTAAAAGAGTGAAGTTTTAATCTCTTGTTATTTATTTTTCTGTTCACTTCTGAATAAAGTGTATTGATACATGTGGGACAGAGTATTCAATATTTAATTTTTAAGTATATAAAATAAATTAGAAGAAAGAAAGAAAGAAAAGAAAAGATAGGAAAAGAAGAGAAAAGGCAAAGGAGAGAGAATTCCACATTGGAAATTTTGAATTAAAGCAGATGAACATTACATGTAGCTCTTTGCTTGTAGGCAGAAAAGCAGTTTTTTTAAATAATTATAATTGATGAAAATTGTCTGGAGGAATGTTTTACTTGCAATAACAGGAATCTTGAACAGATTTATTGCATAAAACAGTACATAAGGATGTAAGGCATAATTGTAAATATAATGGCCAGTTCTTTGATGGTGATATGATAAAAGATAGAAACATAAAACAAAAACATATCAAATATTGTAGCATAAAAAGCCATAAATTATAAGTGAAGATTTTTTTACTGAAAACTAAGATTGATCATCATCTAGCTAAATACAAGGGTAGAAGGCAGAGAACAAAGTGAACTGATGGATCATCTCTTTCTTAGTTTTATCTCTGTGAAATGCTTCCCTCAAACTATGGGAACATACTGTTTGGTAATTGGAATGTGTAGCTCAGTTGGTAGCTCTGTGCTCTGTGAGGCCCTGGGTTTGATCCTCAGCACCACAAAAATGTGAGAAGAACCTGCCAGCCCACTCCTGATACAAGCCTTAAACAATTTGCCATTGAAAGCCCTATAAACAGCAGAGAAGCACTGACAGAGTAGTGGGCATGGCACAGTGTTGGGGAGTGTTTTGTTCTGTTGTACATAGGGTCTCTATGAATCAGACTGACTCGACAGCACCTAACGACAACAACAACATAGCTCTCAGTCAGTAGGTGGTTGAATTTTCTCACAAGCCTACTGTGCCCATATTTTATGTGCATTGGAGGCCCAATGGACAGGTAGTGGAAACAACATTCTGCCGAGAGCATTTTGGAGACTAGGGTCTATTCTTATTTGAAACAATGGCAATCCCCACACCACCTCACCAGAAGCCAACTTCTTTATCATCAACTTGCCAGTATTAGAGCTGATATTGCAACTAAGAGCAGCCCTTATCTTCCAGTTTCTTGTCCTTCATATTTCCCCCTCATCACCTTTCATTATTTATGGATTTAATACCAGGTGAGTCTCTGAAAACCATGCAAGGTATGCTTATCACAGAGCTTCCCCAGGGAATCTTTCTGGTTATCTATGGCCAGTCACTTCAACTCTAAATTTCTGTTTTTTTGTTTTTTTTTTTTTTTTACTCTTTCTTCAAGTGTTCAGAACCTTAAGCTACATCTTTCTATCCAGAGCCTCAACATGTACTTCACAATGTAAAATGATTTCCTAGGCTGTGGTCAACAAGTAAGATGAGATTGCATTCATCAGTGTTAATGTGTATGCTGTGGATGGTGGAAGAAGGATCCTGGGCATTCAAAGAAGTAGGACATTAGATTCCATCAGACTGACCACTAAGTCATGAGCAAGAAAGGTTGTAGAGATATTGCTATTTTTTAGGGGCTCTCTCTTCCTTGGCAGGAAGAAAAGGGATGATAGTGGCAGTTGCCTGGCTTCCTCTAAAATTGCCTCATGTGCTGTCTTATGTAAGGTTAATATAGATAACTGTTCCTCCTCTATAACTTTATCATCTTTTGGGTAATCAGTTTTTTTAACCCTAGAAAAGTGACTCTATGATCATTTTGAAAGCATAGACCATTTTGGTGCCCCTCAAGTCAATATTTTAAAACAATTACTTTTTTAATTCAAAATCCAAGAATGGTGGTGCACACCTATAGTCCCATCACTTGGCAGGAGGATTGACGAGTAGGAGACAAGCCTGGCCTGGTCTCCACAGTGAGTTTCAGGCCATCCTGGGCTATACAGCAAGACCATCTCAAAAAAAAAATTTTTTTTATTCAGTATACATTTGGCACCTAACAAGTATGAAGGACTCATCTGGCCACTGAGTAAAACAAAGATGAGTTGGACAAGGTCCTTGACATGCTTCAGTCTTGTGGAAAGACAAACATGTTCCCAGATAAAATACCATTGTATGGCAGTGAATGCTACCAGACAAGGCTGTGTTAGCCAGAACTAATATTACTGGGAAATACAACAGAGGTTAGCTTCTGTGTTATATTAGCCAAGGGCTAATATAATATTACCAAGACTCTCTTCATCTCTTAGCTCTGCTTTTTTTTCTTTGCATTGAGCTTATTTCAGACAAGCTTTCTCTCCATGACAACACAATGATTGACAACAGCATCATTGCCTCAGCAACTACAGCAGGATAAAAGCATAGTTCTTAGAAAGTGCTTCAGCAAAAGTCCCCACATTCCTTCTCTTGTCCCTAATTGAGTCACATGTCCCCTTCCTAAACCAATCACTGTGTCCAGGGGAATATGAGGCTCTTCCTGGACAGTCTGGTTCATCTCTCTCTTTGATCAGCAGTAGAGTCCTCTCCATTAGAAACACTCGGTGGTGAAGCACTTGCCTACCATTTGCAAGGCCCTGGGTTCAATTCTCTAGGACTGCAAAGAAAAGAAAAAATGAATATACATATACCGGGCACACACCAGGGTTTTATTTCTCCAAAAAAGTAGGCCCAGGAAGCAAGCTAATATTTTGGTGGTATGTGCTAAAATTTGTCTTTTTATCTTCTTTATCCTCTTTAATACAATCAATGGTTCTAAGACACAAATAAAACACACAATTGTTTTACAGGTGAAGAAGCTGAAACTCAGAGATGGTAAGTCGGCCCAATTGTAAGGAATTAGAAATGGCAGGCCTGGGTACAAATTCAGTCCTGTTTAACAGTATTTTAATTTCTGCTATAATTTGGACCTGGAATGTTCCCCAAAGGCACATATGTTAAAGGCTTGGTCTTCAACTCCGGCTGTTGGAAGGTGGTGGAAACTTTATAAAGGTGGAGACCTGTATGTCATTTGGGGGTGTCCTTGAAGGGGATAATAGGACTCCAGCCTCTCCCTGTCCTTCACTTCCAGGGCAGGAGGTGAGTGGTTTTGCTCTGCCACATCCTCCATTCATCACATGCTGGCGCAGGCTCAATGCAATAGTGCCAACCAATTCTGATGGAAATCTCTGACACTGTGGGCCAAAATAAACTTTTCCTCTTTTTAAGTTGATCATCTGAGCTATTTGTTGTTGTAACAGAAAACTGATTGACACAATTTCTAATACCCTATTCTGGGAAAACTGACTCTGTCTAAATCTCCACAGTCATTCAACATTTCCCCTGGAGCACACATGTTGGTCCTTCAGATCCTCGTCTGTCTGGAATCACTGCACAGTCTTGACCTAGGTCAAAGGCAACTAAAACTTCCAGTTTGGAAGGATGCTGTGTAGTCGGGTTTCTAATCCAAATAGCGGAAGAGTAGGGCATATTCTTGTTGACTGGGCCATAAATCACTGAACTTCACAACAGTTAGCTTTTAATGTGGAAGTAGTAAATTCCTTTTATATTTATGAAGGAAAACTTTTTGTACGTTCAATTAATGTATTTAAATTGCACCTCCATTTCTAGGACTGTGTCTCCTTTTCTCTTTGATCCACTGTAGCAGTTTTAATATTTAAAATGGTCACTCTCCAACAATTTCCTGTATTTCCCCTCTAATAGTTTGGTGATATTTTCTAGGAGGCAGGAGATTTCAGAGAACCATTTGTCTTCTCTTCTAAGCATCTTGTCAAATTTCCTCTAGTATATCAGCAATAGGATATTTTTCTCAATACCTAAGGAAATTTTTCTCTGATTTTGATTTTCAATTAGTTTACATTTTTACTAACTTTTCCATTATTTGTATCACATTTAGGCAGAATTATGAAACATTAGGGGAAAAAAGAGGACCTTAGAAATCTTTTATACTACTATACAGGAAAGTTAGCTGTTGCTGCACCCCATACATCACATGGTTAATAGGTGGTCCTGCTTGGAGTACTGTGTTAAGATGACTATGAAGTTGTTTGTAGATATCACTAATAGGGTGCCACAAGTTATTAGACTATTTGCCATGAGTATTTTACATACATATGCCAAGTACTTGGCATATCCCTGCTCTACCTTACTGTCTCCAAAGCAGTACTTTCCAAACTTCAGTCCATATTACAAAATGCATGGTATGATTCTGAGGCATGAGGTGGGTCTTAAGAACTTATGTTAAGTCTGAGACCAGTAGTCTGCAAACTCCAGCCTGAGGGCCAAATCCAGCCTGTTGTCTGTTATTGAAAATAATATTTTCTTGGATCACAGCACACACATATTTGTTTACATACAATCTATGGCTGCTTTCAGCCTGCAACTATGCCACTTGGCATCCAATCCTGTCAGATCTCAGAAGCTAACCAGGGTCCAGCCTGGTTAATCCTTGGAGACAACTTGGAAATGCCAGGTACTATAGTCTTGGGAGAAGGAGCTGGCAGCCCATTCTCAAAAACAATTGGCTATTGAAAACACTATGGATGGCGGAGAAGCACTGACAATAGTGCTGGACATGACACAGAGTTGGGGAGTGTTTGGTCTGTTGTACAGACTCAATGGCACCTAAAGACAACAATGGCTGCTTTCAAGCTATAATGGTAGTGTTGGTCATTGCTGCAGAAACCATATGGCCTACAAAGCCTAAACTATTCATTATGTAGCACTTTGTAGGAAAAAAAAATGCTGATCTCTATCATCAAACATTGGTTATCAAACTTGGTCACTTATTACAGTTGCCTGAGTATGTTTTAAAATTCCAGGTGCAAAAGACACATTTCATATTCTAGATAAATTAGAGTTGCAGGGGGTGGGAATAGGTGTCATTCAAGAAAAGAAATTAATACAAAATTTGGAGCCACCATTCTAGAGCAATGGTTCTCAAATGTTGGTGAGCACAAGAATCACCCGGCCTGGCCTTAAAATACAGAATTCAGGGCTGCATTTCCAAAGAGTGTGATGGAATAGGACTGGTGTGGGGCCCAGGAACCTGCACACCAGTCTCCTGACCCAGAAGGGTGCTCCTTGTTCTTTGGTTTTTACCAGGACAGATGAGATTAAAGCAGAAAATGAGATTGTCACTAAGTCTAGCTTCACCTCTACTCAGGTCCAGTTTCATGTAGGTTTCTGAAGTCTCAAGGAAAAATCGCCACCCCATCACTTATTTATCTTATTCTACCTTCAACCTTGCTAAAGGTTTGTTAGGATCCTGATTGATATCGATGTGCTTGGAAATATGTTCAAACTTAGAGTTCCATCAGGCAATGGGATGAAAAATGAAGGAAAGCACACGTGAGATATTGATTGCTTGTGTTTGTTACCTAAAATTCAAAGAAATGCAAACATACAATGGTTACCAAAGAAAACCTAGCATGTACCTTCCAGGAGCAGCCATTTGGTTATATGGATCACAAATATAGTCTTCCACAAGGCAAGAGTATTTTTGAAAAGAATGAAAACATAGTTTTCATAAGAGATATTGGGGGCATTGAAGTATAGCTCAGGATTAGAGCGTTTGATTGTGGAAGAGATGCTGAGCATTAAAGTGAGGAACTGGAAGGAAATAGGTCTCTGCCCACAGGGTGGGGATTCTAAAGCAACTTGCTGCAAATGTCCTGGTTGGCCACAAGATGGCAGGATTTCAGCACATTGCTGCAGATCCCTGATGACATCTTCCTCTCCCTATTAGAGTTACTGGAGGGTAGTAATTTAAGCTTGACTGTCTCCTCTCAGT
The DNA here is from genome assembly GCA_007922755.1 of Pedetes capensis. Lineage (NCBI taxonomy): Eukaryota > Metazoa > Chordata > Mammalia > Rodentia > Pedetidae > Pedetes > Pedetes capensis. The sequence goes on from VMDO01015678.1 coordinate 12,117, forward strand.
CTACAGCCATAGCATCCTAGCATCGGATCCTTCTTGATCTTGGAAGCTAAGCAGAGTCGGGTCTGGTTAGTCCTTGGATGTGGTACTGCTTGGGAACACCAGGTGCTGCAGGCTAGAGAGAAGGACCTGGCAGTCCACTCCCAAAACAATCTGCCACTGAAAACCCCATGAATAGTAGAGAAGCACTGACCATAGTGCCAAGCTTGGCACAGTGTCCAGGAGTGCTTCATTCTGTTGTACATAGAGTTGCTATGAGTCACACCAGACTCAACAGCAGGCACCCAATAACAACATCTCTCAAGCTTGACCATCTCCTCTCAGGGCTGGAGTTTAGCCCAATTAGTAAGAGTTCCACTCTGTGCTCTCTGAGGCCCTGGGTTCAATCCTCAGTACCACAAAAATGCAGGAAGGATGTGGCAGCCCAATCCCAAAACAATCAGGCACTGAAAACTCTATGAGGGTTGCTATGAGTCAGACACAACTTGATGACATCTAACCATAATCTCCTCTCAAGAGACTTCATACTCTAATAAATGAAATGCAAATATGGTTTGAGGATTTACATTTTATAGTTTTAAATTATCAAGAGCCAGCTATTCCCATAATATTGGTGGTATCCATGAATGTAAATCTATGGAACAATTGTAGTTTTTTTCTTAATGGATCACTCATCTGTCTCATTGGATGAGGTCTAGGAAACCACCAGCATGCTGCTCCCCTCATCTAAATCTTTCTCAGAAGGGGCTACTATGCATAAACATCTTCCAGAACTGGTACAGGACTTCATGGGGAGAAAAGGGAGGCAAAATTTTGACAGTATAAATGAAGAAAAGATTGTGGGGTGAAGGACATTATAGTTGCTTGGAGAGAAAAAAAGGTGAATCAAGATATGTCCATTAGGGTACAGGGTGTCAGAAAACCACACACAGCAATACAATTCTATCATCCATGCTTTCATTCATTCATTTTTCCATCCAATAGGTCCTGAGTATTTATGACTTACCAGGCAGTATGGAAAGGAAAGATGAACAAAGAGATGGTCTGTGAGAGTATGTCTAGAGGTGACTGAGAAAAAGAAAGTCATCATATGATAACGAGGTCACTAAAACAAACACAAAACTGTAGAGCAATTGGGAATGGAACAGACCACATTACAAAGCATGTGAAGAGTAAGAGGGGATTAATAAGGAGGAAAAACTGGCAGTGAGATGGAGGACTAGCAAAAGGAGTCACCCCAGAGAGTTGGGACTCCATCGTGTCGGTAAGCGGGTTGAGACCCAATGTCTGAGGAAGAACACTGGGAATGGAATTAAAAAAAAAATAACCAAGTGACACTGTTGGGTTTTACCCATGACTCCAGGACTGTCTAGCTGTATGACCTTGAGCAATTATCCAATACTTTCCCAGCTTTGGTTTCTTCATACAACAGATTCGGTGTAATCAGGATGTCAAAGGTGCAAACATGAGGGAGTGTGCCTGGGCGACAGATGTCTGTTACATAGTGTCATTCGCTTTACTTTACTGTCCTATCTTTTGCAAAAGTAGGACATAGATAGAAAGCAGGGGACTGATGTGAGCACCCAGACCATATGCATGTTCATCCCAGCTTGTCCTCAGGGCTTATGATGGCAGGAAGGGCAACAGTGATGCCCCAGACCAGAAATCCAGAGACAGAAAGACAGCGGTCTTGTGTAGCATTTCACCAACAATGCATGAAAATGTGCTGTTTATTTGGTTTACTTACATAAACATGAATACTAATTCCTAAAGATATATTCATACCTACATGTTTGTGTTGTTAAGTACCCTCATGTTATGTCCGATTCATAGAGACCCTTACAGGGTTTTCAATGGCTGATTGTTTCGGGATTGCCTCGGGAATAGAGTGCCTTCTCCCATTTTTGCAGTGCTGGGAATTGAACCTGGGACCTCAGAGATTGCAAAGTGGTGTTCTACCAACTGAGCTAAATCCCAGCCCTCATACATACCTACATGCGTGTGTGTGTGTGTGTGTGTGTGTGTGTGTGTGTGTGTGTGTGTAGTGAAAGAGAGAGGTGAGGAGAAAGAGAGAGAGAGAGAGAGAGAGTGAGAGAGAGAGAGAGGGGGGAAGAAGAAGAACAGGAGGAGGAGGAGGAGGAGGAGGAGAGACAGAGACAGAGACATAGGAAATTTAAATTGTGGCCCTTCTTCACATGGTATGGTTTGGATCTTGTATTTCCCCTAAAAGCCCATATGCTAGAGTTGGTCATCAGCCTAAGGCACTATTGGGAGGTGGTGGACTTTTATGAGGTCCCCCTAATGGAAGGGAAGTTAGGTCATTATGGCCTTGAAGGGGATATGGGACCCTGCCCACTCCTCTCTCTTTTACTTCCTGGCTGCTATGAAGTGAGCAATCTCCTTAGCCACAAGAATATAATTCAGGGTTATGATGAAAATTCATCAGCTAAGATACTGGAAACCAGTATCTAAGGAGCTAAGGACTCGGAAACCAACCCCCCCCCCCAAAAAAAACAACAATCTGCCATTGAAAACCCTATGAATAACAGAGAAGCACTAATAATACTGTTTACTGTTTTGCCTGTGGTATGTAAGGGCAGTATGAATCAGACACTGACTCGACAGCACCTAACAACAACAAACAAGATACTGGAGGTCTTTCTGTTGCTTAGAACAGGAGTGCCATTTAAATACCGCAAACTATACTAGCTGTACAAATAATGCTAATACAATTGCTAATATTTCATTCGGCATCTTTCTTTGTAAGGGAGCTATTCCTATTGATTTATATGCATGAGCTCATCCAATCCTCATATGAACACTACGAAGTAAGTACTATTATTTCCATTTTACGGATAATCACTGGGAGCATGGGAAATGAAGTAAATTGCTCAAGGTAACTCAGCCAATGAGTGACATTTCCAAAATGTAATGCACGTAGCTCTAGAGGCTGTGATGCTAATCATTAAACTATATATCAGCATCTCCAACAAGAAACTTTGTACAGAACCCAAACTGGTTGTCACTGACCAAATTTAATAAACTTGTCACTGCAAGCCAAGGTCCACCTGATCTTGGCTGGGGCTCTCTGCATTACTCTAAATTGTACAGCCAGGCCAAAAGAAGATATGTAGCCTCCATAGAGCACAGAGTGAGGCAAGATCTGCAGAATGAGGCATGGCTTGGATGGGAAAACAGCAGGGAGAAAAGCTACAAGGGAGAGAAACAGAACAATGAAGGGGAATGGTGCCAGGCACCTGGCCTAGCCGAGAGAGCCTCTGAGGTGAGCATGCCAAACTTCAGCCGCTCCAAGCCCAGATCCCAGAATAGCTGGAAGAAGGCACACGGCCAGGGAGTCAATTATTACAGGCAGAGCTGGGAGCACTTAATCAGATACATCCGGTTTGTATTCACACAATATTAGGCGGAAATATGTGGTCAACTGCAGTGAATTGGCATGGCCTGAAGTGGGCCAGCCATTGCCAGAAGCCAGGGCTCTTACAAGTTGAAATCTACTATTTCTTTCCTGCAAATGCCAGCTCAGCACCTAATTGATTTTGTATGCTTTTTCCAGGTACTCCTTCAATAAAGAAGAGATCATTTTTCTTGTGGTGACTAAACAGAAATTGAGAGAATCTAAAGCTAGTAGGACCACACCCTGGAATACTCAGGGCAGGTGTTGATCAGACAAGGCAAGTCCCTGTCCCCTACCCACAGCTCATGTCATCTGATGCTTCTTACCTAGGGAGGTGGCCATGGGCAGCAACATGGCACCAGGATGGAGAGGGTCAAGATGACCCTGAGAGTTGATGAGCTGCTGCTTCTGCCAGGAATTTGTACAAATGATGTGTTGTTGCCAGTTGGCCACCAGATCTTCCTGGATTATCTCCTGCCAGTTAGCTGTCTCAGTAGACTTGAAATATTTACTACTATTTTGAGTATCGTTTTCTCCTAAGCCTACATGGCCGATGCTCTTGGTGTCTTATCTAGCTTCCTTTGAGCAGGCCAGTGGTCCTATCCACTAGTTGCTTTGGCTGTGGCTTTCTTCCCCAGGGAAAATTATGCTATTCTGCCAAGTGGTCTAAGACCAATGACAGACTAAAGCGAGATTATAGCAACTCAGTCTTCTTGCCTCTGGGCAGGAAAATTTTTGTTGCACTTATACAACAAAACTTCTCATAGGATCACTCTGAAGCTAAGATTCTCCTAAAACCAGGATTTTCCCAGGTTCTTCTCCTGCCCTATGCTGCTTCCCTTTCTTCTCAACAGGTTTTTCACGAAGGCCTTCATGAAACCCGTTGCTTGCCTCAGGTTCTACTGCTCAGGAATAGCATGTAAGGTCCTTGTCAGCAAGGACCTTATAGAAGACAAAGAGCAACATGATGCAGTGATCGCAAGTAACACGATGCAGTGTTTCTCAAACCTCAGTTACTCACTCACTGCCTACATTATTTTGCCACATTTGCATATAACTTATGCAACCGTTTACCTAATTGTCATTTTAAAATAGTTTTCAAACTAACTGATTTTTTAAAAAGCTATCTTTACCCTAAAATATTTCTGAAATGATGACTTTGTGAGCCTAATTACATTTTTTAATCTACTGTAAAATAAATATGCTTGTATATGTATGGGCATGTATCTATGCACAATTTAAAACCATTCCATCGACCACCATGCATCATTTGCACATGGGCCAGATCTTTTAAAACATTATCACAGGTAAAGTATGATTTGATTTGTAAAATGTTTGTATTGATTTAGAGTTCCATTGCAGGGCTATGCTCATGTTGGATACGAAATAAATTCTTGTTAATATTTTTAAATTCAGCAAATAACTCTCTTATTTCCTCTTGGCCTGTGATCTTGCCAAATAGTCCTAAGGATATCCTCATGACATAGTGAAAAGAGACAAGAAGTGTCACTTATTTTTATAAAGAAATAATTTGGAAAATCCTTCAGCATCCTCAGTTCCATCCTCAGTGTTTAGATTTTTCTGGAACCATTTGCCATCCCACCCGTATTACATAGAAACATCTTGCTTAATGCTTGCATCGAGGTTTACTTGTAAGGACAGAGGAACTTCTGGAAACTCAAAGCTCTTGTTGTTAGGATGATGGTCTGATGCCAGGAAGACATCAGATGAGGAAGAGGCCTCGGTGGTCATCTTCTCAGGTACCCAGGCAGCACAAGAACCCTTGACATTGTATACTTCCAACTCCAAGCTGCAGCAGTGATAGTAGAAGACATACTCTGAATCATGATCTTCCTAGATGGAGGCTGATGTTGAGAGTGCAAACATCAGAGAGACAGAGACAGAGACAAAGACAGAGACAGAGACAGAGATGTGCAGTGTGGACCCCCTTATTACAGCTGTGGGTAATACTGTGATGGAGGTGGCAGAGGTCTTCATCTCAACTGACTTGTTCCATCCTGACTTTATTGACTTTGTGTTTTTTAACAGTTCCTGTGACCAAACAAAGAGTATTTCAATGTGGAAGGCAACAAGCCAATTAACAATAGAGGACTTTAGCATCAAGATTTTGCATCTCATCTCCAGCATGATGGTCTTTCTGACTTATGCCCCTGTACACTCATTCTGAAACAATTTCCTATTAAGGAGAGAGAAACTTGAGGACCACTGTATCTTGAAAAATCATGCTTTGTACTTTTGCAAAGATTGCCAATTCACAGTTTGAAACTTACAGGGTAAGTTTATAATTAGATTCAGGAAATTTAGCTCCTGTAAATCAGGGAAATGAATGCAGGCTTGGCAAGAGAATTCCTATTCAATCACGCCTTAAAATTTTCTCCAAAATGAAAGTTTACTTTTTATTGTAATTTTAATTTTTAATTTAATTTAATTTAATTTTTTGCAGTGCTAGGGGTTGAACCCAGGAATGCATGCATGCTTTGCATGCACTTTACTACTGAGCTGCATCACCAGACCCCATTTTTATTTTTATTTTGAGTCAGGGTCTTGCTAAATTACTGAGGCTGTCACTGGCCTCAAATTTGCAATCCTCCTGCCTCTGCCTCTAGGGTTGCTTTAATTATAGGCATGCACCACTACACCCAGCTGAAAACTTACTTTTAAAATGTAATTCTTAGTTTTTAAAATTTTTACTTATTTATTTATTTATTTATTTATTTATTTATTTATTTATTTATTTTTATCCATCTATGCCTCCTTTATTGAATAGCAAGTTTTGCTTGTGGGTCGTGCGCACCTCTTAGATCCAGCCCGGATGTTTCGGACCGGAGGTGTGGCCACACTCACAGATAACAACTTAACTGGACACCCCCCCACCCCAAGTGAGGGGTGTGGACTCCTGAAGCCCTCAGGAACACCATGAGAGGAGAAGGGGAAAAAGGAAAAGCCTTGGGACGCTTCACCTTTGGGGACCATGTTGCTCTTTATTGCCTCTCCGCCCTTACAAGGGCCAACGGGAACCCAATGTTACAGCTTATTAAAGTTTATTAAAGCTTATTAAATGTTACAGCTTATTAAAGTACTACAGCTCTTTTTGCTGCCTCTAGGGCAGCAGTGGCTATTCTGCCTCCATTGCTGGCATTGCTGGGACTGGAGACTGTCCTCAGCTTCTGTCCCTAGGTGCTGGGCCAAGGAACTGTCCTCAACTTGATTGAAGGTCTTTTGAGTGCGCTGTCTAGATGTCTAGATGTCCTTGACTTGGTGTCTTTCAGTGGCCATTGTCATTGTCTTCTCCAGTTGTTTCTTTTTCGTTGGTCACAAAGCAAGAGAGAAAAAGAGAAAGAGAGAGAGAGAGAGAGAGAGAGAGAGAGAGAACGCTGCTGCTGCAGTGCAGATCTTTATATAGCCAGCCTAAGCCAATCAGCTTTGAGTCTGTTGTTCTCTTTTGTCCAATAGGAGCAGGGGATGCATAGAGGGGCTTGAAAATTGGTCCTATCATAGTTCTACAAACCCGACCAATCACCGTTCACAAAAAGTAACCAATGGTATTGCAGGAAAAAGTCCAATGGGGTTACAGGATTTCCAACCGATCATATTTACAGAATATGTACATAGTTTCAACCCCATTCAGGCAGGCTTTTGCTTGCTGTGTGTTACTTTACTTTTACTCTTTTACTCTCAATTCTCTACCTTTTCCACTAGTTCTTCAAATGCTGTCTTCCTTGTTTTGGGTTTTCTTCCTTTTTCTTCCCAATATGCCCCTACATTTGCTAATAGTAAACTAAACTTTTATTATTTCAGTTAATATCTTTAGTTCTGGTGTTTTGTGGCATACTAAAGTTTACATAGTTAACAATAATGTATAGTTTATCTTAAAATAGGTAGGAGAGGGGATTTTGAATGTATTCATCATAAAGAAATGATAAAAATTTAAAGAATTGGATATTGAAATTATATACAGGATACTCTATATTGTTTTTCATATGGCTGTACTAATTTACATTCCTGCCAACAGTATATAAGAGTTCTTCTTCCACATTCTCACCAGCATTTCTTTCTTTTTTTTTTTTTTTTTTTTTGCCTTCACTCCAGTGTTTATTGCAGCACTAGATGCAACAGCTGTTGTGGGTTTCCCTGGGGGGATAGAAGGTACCCTAACATGGCAGATCCCTGGGGCCTGCCTAGCCCTCCTGAAGGACCCAACTCTATCCTCCAAGGCAGTTGACCCTTACCCTACATCCAGGTCACTTGCCCCCACTCAACCCTATGGGGCAAGATGGTGACTGGTCACCTTTGCCCCACACCTGAGTACCTCACTCCTCCCCCTCCCATTGCATGAAGCAAGATGGCACCAGCCAGGTCAGGTTTCCCTGAGACCTGACTGGCTGAACCCTGTCTGCAACTTGATTGGTTAAGCCCTTGCCCTCACGCTGCCCAAGAGCCCTTCCCTGATTGGCCAGCTGTCATTCTTTGACAGTTGGATGACAGTTGGCCTAGGGGGATATAAACCCCAAACCTATGAGCCCAATAGCTCATTTAACCTTCATCCGGAATCTGCTTACTTGTCCTCTTGCCCCATAGGGACCAGAGGTCTGCTCTTGCCTGACCCACCTAGCCTACAGCCTACCCTTATCCTGACATCATCTTTCAACTGGCCTACCTCCATTCCTCACCTCTGCCTCCCTGCCTGTGTCCACCGGATCTCCTCTTCCTCTTCTCCTTCTCAAATACCAATGGATTGTGTGCTGTGAGAGGCAAGCCTCCAAGAGTCAAGCACAGGGCCTCTGAAGCAGCGAAGACTGTGGACTGTATGAGCAATGATACCCACGAGTCCCTGCCCCAGTAGCAGGGAGAGCAACTGAGTGCCTTCCTCCCCTGTCTTCTTTCTCCATCCCAATCACCTACCCATTCCCTATCCCTGTAAACAAACCTTGTTGCCTTTAACTCCTGAGTGTGATGCTCTGTTCCCCAGCTTCAGTTCTTTGTGAGGTACAAGCATTGGGGCACCCAGTTGCAACATCACAATGCAGAGGGTCATGGGTCCAAGTCCCCAACAAATAGCCAGGATATGGAATCAATTTAAAAGTCCATTAATGGATAAATTGTTGTTGTTGTTAGGTGCCATCAAATTGGTATCTGGCTCATAGCGACCCTACATACAACAGGGGAAACAGTATTGTTTGTGCTTCTCTGCTATTCATAGGATTTTCAATGGTTGATTGTTTTTTCAGAGTGGGTTCCCAGGTCCTTCTCCCAAGCCTACAGCATCTGATGTTCACAGGTGGTCTCCCATCCAAGTACTAACCAAGCCCAACCCTGCTTAGCTTCTAAGATCTGATGGGATCGGACACCACAGTGGTATAGCTGTAGGCGATGAATGAATAGATGAAGAAAATTTGCTATATTTGTATATATATGCAGTCATAGAAAAAAAAACAAGGTGAAATTCTATCGCCTGCAACATGAACGTTTCACTTTTACATGGACCTTATGAAAGTGGAAAGTACAATGGTGGTTATCAGAGATTTGACAGAGTTGGGGATTAGGGGATAAAAAGAAGTTGGTCAAAAGGTACAAAGGTACAGTTAGATGGGAAGAATAAGTTCAGGTGTTTTGTGGCGTACTAAAGTTTACATAGTTAACAATAATGTATAGTTTTATCTTAAAATAGGTAAGAGAGGGGATTTTGAATGTATAAATCATAAAGAAATGATAAGAATTTAAAGCAATGGATATTCAAATTACATTGATTTAATTATTATCCAATGTATACATGAATCAAAACATCATATTGTACATCATATGTGTCAAAGGAAAAAAATAGAATAAAATGAAAAATACCTTTGTCTGTGTGTAGGTTTTTCCTCGTGCAGAAGAGTACATAATCTTGGTCTTTTTCTTGAAGTGACAAGTTTTCTTTCTGGTGTTTTGTTTTGTTCTGTTCTGTTTTGTTTTGTAGTACTAGGGGTTGAACCTAAGGCCTCACACATGCTAGACTAGGCAAGTGATCTACTGCTGAGCCCCAGCCCCTTTTCTCTTTTTCTTTTGAGACAGGATCTCTCCATGTTGAGCAGGCTGCCTCTGGCCTTGCAGTTTTCTTTTCCAGGGATTATTTTTATTTTCCATTTGTTCCATAAGCTTACCTTTTTCAGTGCCATCTCCACATGTCTCTTCCTTCCCAGAAGTGTCCTCCATAATATAGCTTTAGTCCTGGGGAGACCTTTATTTTCTTCTTTTTTTTTTTATTGGACATTTTTAACGTACACCTTAATGTGATTCGTTCTGACACGCTTTTCTTTGTGGTATTCCATTTATGCATTTTGATGTACATTATTCATATAGGTGCCCCCTTACCCTCTTGTATGCTTCCCCCCATCCTCCCCATCTGAGACCTTTATTTTCTGATAGGCTGTTAATTATTGCAGTAGTTGTCTGAGTGGTCTGTCTTTGCTTCTATCACTCAGTAATCAGTGCCTTAAGGATCAGTTTTCTCTCTTTATGTAGCCCTCTAATTTAGTTGAGAATATCATCAAGGAGCATGATGCCCTAAAGCCATGCAAGTCACCTCTGGGTGGTGCAGTGTGGATTAAAATACAAGAACTTTTATTTGCATATTTAAAATTTTAAAACAGGAAATTAAGCTTTGTTAATATGTTGTGAGTGGATTAATTTGGGTGTTCTAATTTACTCTGAGGGAAGACAGTCATGTGTTACATATGGTAGCTGAGGCATCCAGGAGGAAGGCAGAAGCTATACATGCAGAGGAGATGACAACAATGGCTTCATGTCAGACTTTATGCCACCTTGTAAAAGAAAAAAACAAAAGCAAAAATACTTGGATTAAGCATAATACCAATAATTTACCAGCAAACAACAAAAATACTTCTATTCCTAGTTTGAACCCTTTATCAAGCAAAAGAGGAGGTCAAAAGCAATAAAGGTACAGTTAGAGCATGAAGGAAGGTAAAGTAATTCAGAATTATCTGGGCTATTTTAATCTCATGCTAGGTCTGTTTTCTGCCTTGAAATCTTAGCTAATAAGATGGAGTCATCATAACTAAGCAGACATTTAGAATCTAACAATCTAGACATTACAGACAAATGTCTATTTTTTTTTCTGATTATGTTTCAACCCTAATGAAACCCACTTTGCTGAACTTCTTAATAAGAACAAGTGACTCTCAGTAACATGCTCCTCAGGAAACCTGTCTACCAAAATAAATAGTTCAATCTGTTCCATCAGATTTTAATAGAAAGTGAGAACCTACCTATTTTTAAAAAGAACTTCTAGCCAGACATGGTGGCACACACTTGTAATCTCAATCCACAGGAGGTGGATGCCCAAGGATTGTGAGCCCAAGGATACATAGTGACACCCTGCCTGCCACCCAAATCCTTGTCATGCTTAACACATTTTGAGAACTACTATCAGCTACTGGTTGTTACACTATATGTTTTTGTTGTTGAAAATGATGTGTATCACCTATTAAAAACTCCCATGTTTACACATTTAAAAATATGGCCAGACATATGGATATAAAATCATATTTTCAAAATAAAAAATGTAACATACGTCTATTTACTTTCAAGAACAATGGTTGACATCTGGAAAGAAAGAAATACAATAGCTACATTTCAACAAAAGTCTTTGCATAGTTGATGGGTCAAATAAAAAATCAATACCACAACATAATAAGTGTGGTTAACTATGTTCTCTATTCATTAGGATTGACCTATATTTGAAGGTATCCATTTCAGATATGACAAGTATTTAAATAAATTTTCAAAATAAACTAAACATAGAAATTTCCACTTTTTCCAAAGATAAATAGGAACAAAATATACCCTCTAATATAAAATAGCAAATAAATAAATAAATAAATAAAAATAAGTAAAAAATAAAACCATGGTTTTCATGACCTTGAACAGCAGACAACAAAAAAAATGAGCAGTGTACAATGATATCCATGCATGTAAATGTCATTATGAAACTATTAATTCTTGTGCTAACTTAAAAAACAAAACTCAAAGAAAGAAAGAAAGAAAACAAACTCAGTGATCTGTGACAAATGGAAAACAAAAAAGGTAAGCTTATGATTACTCCAGCATACTGCCTTAGGAGAGTTTTTAGGGAGTCATTTAAGGAGGGGAAATCTAGGTAGAGCCAAGTGAACTCCTTGATTCAAGGAAACAAGCTGAGAGTATGGGAAGACCAGGATGGCTAGAGTTTACAGGGTGGAGTGCCAGAGCCACAAAGTGAGAGGATCCTAGAGTTCTATAGAGGACATACCCTCAGGGTGATCAGTAGAATCACTTATTAGTGCATGCATGTGAGGAAGCACCCAATTCCAGGAAAGAATTACTCAAAATGATTAGAAGAAACAATAGTCCATACTCACACAAGGCTGGGAACAGTGCTAGGTCCCATCAGATATACTGGAAAACCTCATTAACAGTGTTCCTGGTAGAGTAATCATGAGAGTTTTATCCCAAATTCAGCTAGAGAAATGAGACGTGTGATATAGAAAACAAGGATAAGAATAATGACACAATTCTCATTAGTAACAAAATGAGAAGAGAGTGGAGCATGATCTTTAAAATACTAAAAGAAATATATTGCCAGCCTGGAATTCTATACCCAGCTAAAATATATTTTTAAGTAAAGGCAAGGAATGGACATGGTAACACACACCTGTAATCTCACCAGTCAGAAGGCAGAGGCAGAAGAATCATGAGTTGTACACCAGCCTAGGTGACATAACAAGACCGTATCTCAAAAAGCACCCTCAAAAATAAAACAAAATAAAAATAAAACAAGAAAAACAAGACACAAAAATAGAAATATTTTATCTATAAATACCTAAACTTTAATAAACATTAGATAAAATCCATTAGATAGAAGTAAAATTCTACCAGATAGCAATGTGGCTCTACACAAGATAAAAGGAATGTTGAAAATGGTTATTATGTAGGTAAGTATATAGGATAGTTTTCTTGTTTAAATTTCCTTAAAACATAATAAACTGTTTAAATAAAACTAATAACAACATAGTTGTTTTTAGGTTGAGTCAGGCCTGACTCATAGTGATGCTATGTACAACAGAATGAAACATTCCTTGATTCTGTGCCAGGCCAATGATCTTTTTTTTTTAATGTGTAAGCCCATTGCTGCAAACACTATGTCAACCTATCTAGTTGAGGGTCTTCCCTTTCTTTATTAACCTGCCACTATCCCAAACATGATGTCCTTTGCCAGGGACATACTGACAACATGTCCAAAATACATAAGTCATAGTCTAACAATTCTTGCTTCCAAGGAGCACTCTGGTTGCACTTCTTCTAGGACAGATTTGTTGGTTCTTTTGGCAGTCCATGACATGTTCAATATTTGTCTCCAGCACCATAACTCAAAAGGATCATTTCTGTCTCCTTACTCACTGTCCAGCTTTCACAACAATATGATCTACTGAAAATACCATGGCATGAGTTAGGCACACCTACATCTTCAATGTGACATCTTTACTTTTCAGCACTTTAAAAGAAGTATTTTACAACAACCTTTCCCAATGCAATGCATCTTTTGATTTCTCAACTGCTGCTTCCATAGGTGTTGATTATGTTGTTGTTATTGTTAGGTGCCGTCGAGTCAGTATCTGACTCATAGCGACCCTCACAGGGTTTTCAATGGCTGCCTTGGGAGTGGATTGCCAGGCCCTTCTTCCATTTTTGTGGTGCTGGGAATTGAACTCAGGGACTCAGAGACTGCAGCACAGCACTCTATCAACTGAGCTAAATCCCAGCCCAGTGTTGATTATAGGGCCAAGTAAAACAAAATCTTGGACAACCTCAATCTTTACTCCATTTATCATGAAGTTGCTTATTGACCCAGTTGAAAGGATTTTTGTTTTGTTGATGTTGATGTGCAATCCATACTGAAGGCTATATTCTTTGATCTTCATCACAAATGTTTCAAATCCTCCTCACTTTCAGCAAGCAGAGTTGTGTCATTTGCATAATGCATGTTGTTCATGAGTCTTCCTCCAATCCTGATGCCATGGTCTTCTTCATAAAGTCCAGTCTCTCGAATTATTTGCTCAGCATAGAGATTGAGGGGTATGGTGAAAGAATACAGCCCTGACAACATAGTATTACATTTATAGTAAACATGGAACTAAAATATATGACAATGATAGCACAAATAATAGGAGAGGAATAATGAAGGCATGTTATCACAGTAACTTTCTTCTACCACATATGAAGACTATTATATGAAAAAGAAAATGATGTCAGCATAAAGACATGTACTGTGAACCCCAAACAGCAACTAAAGTAACAAAAAAGAGTGGCAGCTAATAAGTCTAAAGACAAACATAAAGTTTATACTTTAAGTATATGTGAATTGTCTCAAGGAATGTAGGAAAAGAAAAAATGGAAGCAAAGAACAGATAAAGAAAAAATAATATCATACATTTAAACTCAACCATATCAATTCTATTACATAAGAGTTATCTAAATAGTTTAAATGCAGACATTGTCAGACTAAATATAAAAATCAAACCTATCTGTATCTTTTCTATGAGAAAACCACTTTAAAATAAAGACACAGATAGGTTAAATTAAAAGGATGTAAAATCATATACCACACCAACACTAATCCTAAGAAACTGAAATGGATTGTATGTTATCATCAAACAATATTATGAAAGATAAAGAGCTCAATTCATTAAGAGAACATAATAGTCTAACACTTTTGTACTCCTAATAACAGAGCCTGCTCTTGTTCTTTCTCCACCCATGAATTGACACAGGAACAATGCTGTCACCAGTGTTAACATGTTATTCTTAAACTTCCCAGGTTCTAGAATTGTGAGGAAATACATTTCTGTTATTTGTAAATTATCCAGTGTATGGTATTCTGCATCACAAAACAGATGAAAACATCAAAGATTCTGCTAAACATTGTATAGTGCACAGGAAAACTCCCCAAACAAAAAAGTATCTGGTCCCAACATGTCTGTAATTCTTCTCTTCAGAAATCCTGATCTCAACAAGAAATTAGAAAGGATTTTATAACACTGAACACCTATGTTAGGAAAGAAAATATCAAATAAATGAACTCTGTCTCTGCTCTAAGAAACTGAAATAAAGACCACATTAAACTCAAAGTAAACAAAAGAAAAATAATAAAAATCTGAGCAGAGATCAAGTGTTGCTATAATCCTAGCAACATGGGAGACTCAGGCAGGAGAATCATGTGCATGGGGCCAGAGGAACCTGTACAATTTAGAGATACCCTGTCTCAAAATAAAAATTAAAAGGGCTGGGGGTGCAGCTCAGTGCTAGAGCACTAGCCTAGTATGTATGAGGCCCTGGATTCAATCCCTTGGGACTAAAAAAAAAAAAAAAATCTGAGCAGAAATCAACTTAAACATAGAAAAACAATAGATAAAAATCAATGAAATCAAAAGTTAGTTTGTTCTGGAAATCAATATTTATAAACCTTCAGCCAAACCAATCAGGAAAAAAATAGAACACAGATTATTGTAGCAAAAATAAAGGTGATATTAAGGGGATAATATATAAATTCATTCAAGAAAAAATAGATACTCTGAATAGACCTATATCTATAAAAGAAATTAACATTGTAATTAAAAGTATTTTACCTAAGACAGATACAGACCTGGATGGTTTCACCAGGAGATTCATGCAAACATTTAAGAAAGATATAACACCAATTCTATACAAACTCTTCCAGAGTACTAAGGAAATTGGAATATATGCCAGATTATTCTCTGAGACTACTGTTACTCTGATACCATAACCAGACAAAGGTATTAAAAGAAAATAAGCTATGCTACTATATCCCTCAGGAACATAGATATAAAAAAATCTTTTCTAAAATTCTTTTTTTATTGAAAATTGTTAATGTACACCTTAATGTGATTCATTGTAACATGCTTTTCATTGTGACATTTTCACATACGCATTTTGTTGTACATTATTCATATAAGTTCCCCCTTATCTTGTGCCCTTCCTCCCCCAATTCCACCCCCCCCATCAAAGACTTCTCTTCCATTTATGTGGGGCACGCGACACCCGTGTTGGTGGTCTCGGTGGTCATGAGGAGAGAGTTCTTGCTTTGTCGGTGATCAGATGGAGAGCGGGTTCTTTCTTTGTCCTTCTTTTGTGGCTGGGCTAGAAGGTTCCCAGCACTCAGTTTAAAGGCTTGTGGAGGGGTGCGCCAGCACATTTTCTTGGTGTGACCCATTTTGTCACATTGCTGGCATGGACCACGAGACCTATTGCTATTCTCCTTGGATCATTCCTCTCTCCTCTCTTTTCTGGGCCCTTCCTGTCTTTTGGGGCATTCCCGCCACCAATGTTCCTTCTCCCCGCAGTTATTACATCTTCCAGGTCTCCTGTCTTTGAATCTCTCTGGAATTGCAGTGAAGGCCTTAGCAATGCTGTTCACCGCTTGGTCAGTGAAGGCTCTGGCAGTGACTGTGGCAGTTTGGGTTGTGGAATCCACATCCTGCGAGGTCACAATCCAATCCTCCAGGATCCCATTCTTTAGGTCCTGGCAGGCTTGCCTGCAGTCACTGGACATGCCATCCCACACCAAGTGCTTAAGCAGTTCTGCTTTTGCACCTTCATGAATAACCTTATGCTCCAGACTCTTATTAAACCTGTCAAGAAAGTCCATGAACAGTTCATTTTGCCTCTGTCTGAGTGACACTAAACTTGGTGTCGCCCCTTCTCTTGGTAGCCTATCCCACACTCTCCAGGCACATGTTCTTACTTGGTCAAATGACTGTGCCGGCCCCATTGCTTGCCTTGTAACCACTGAGTATATAGGTCCTTCTCCTAACAAGCAGTCTGCTCCAATATCCTCCCCTGCCCAGGTGTTTCTCTTGGCTTACTGCTTACATTCTGCTGTTTACATTCATCCTAGTATAGGGCTTCCCACTGGATGAAAGTGGGCCTTGGAAGGACTGCCATTGTTATGTTGCTCCAATCCTGTGGGGTGTTTACCCTAATGGCTAGACTGTTAAGGAGTGTTTTCATCCATGGGGAGTGTGGTCTGTCTTCCCTAATGGCCACCCTTAGGTCCTTTAAGTCCTTGGACTCATATGGATACCACATTTCTGGGCACTCCAGTGTTGGTGTTACATTGACCAGGTACACCTGTGGCCCATAGCTGCCTACACCTATAGGCTGTCCTGTCCAAGGTCCTGTGCTTGCCAGGGCAAGTTGACCTACGCTCGGGTATAGCCCACCCCTGGAGCACACTTCCTGGGGGTGTGCTTCCACCGGAAGCTCCTCCCTCCTCATTTCTGATGTCAGGGGAAGTTTCCCTCCTTTGGGTCTGGCTTCCATCCTAGGCCCCTCCCCTTGAGGTCTGAATTCATCTGGAAATCCCTCCTTTTGGGGTCCAGCTCTAGACGGGAGCTCCTCCCTTCTTGGGGGTCCCTCTTCCCTCATTTGAATAATAACTTCCTTCAGCTCTTGAAATACCTCTGTTGTATCCAGTGCCATGTTGGCCTGCCCCATGTATCTCTTATTGGCACTTTTGTTAACCTCTTCCCATATCTCTGTTTTCTCTAAATCCTCTGAGGCTAGCCATGGTGCTATTGCTAGTGCCTCTTTCCAGAATTTCCTTGTTTCCCTTTTGTTCACCTTATGCCCACCCTGTTTTAATTGGGCTTTTAGGCTTTTCCATTGCTCCTCCGAGATTTTACTTTTGCTGTTTCCCATGGCTACCACTTTTCTTTAACTCACGGGAGGTACACTACGCTTCTTGGTTTCTTCTATTTTTCTTTGTTTCCTTCCCCAAAACAGGAGGTTGTTTCTCGCACTTTATGTCTCTAACTCGGTTTAGATTTCCTTGGGTTACCCAAACCTCCTGAGCCCTTTGGCTCCCACTCAGACCTCTTTTATGGGTCCTTTTTTCTCACAGAAACTCTTTGCCTCTTCCCTTCCTCAGTAGGCCCTTTTCCTGCCTTTCCTTAGAGCCCTTTGTTCCTTTTCTTTGTGGCAGGCTCCTTTCCTGCCCTTCCTCGGTGCGCTTTGGCCCCTTCATAGGCCTTTCTCTGGTTCTTTCTTACACAAGCTCTTGGCCTCCTTTCTACATTAGGCTTTGGCCCTGCCAAGCCACTTTTCACCTTTCTATATCTTCCCATTGCTGGGAGGTTCTGTTCTTTATGCTCTCCCATGCCTCTCTCTGGTGGTCTTTCCTAAGTGTATGCCTCCCCTACATGCCTGCACAAACTGTTCCCCAGATGTAGGGCTAGGGCCTAGGGCTGCATACACCTATTCCTGAATACATGCTCTCCCAAAATGGTGCTTACTTCTATTGCCACAGACAGACCCATTGGCCTTCCGTCCCTTGCTCATGGTCCCTGCTCATCATCCTCATGGCTTCTGGTATGACTTCCTGTCTGGCTCTCTGTGAAGCACAGCTGTTTCTACTCCCCATCCAAGCACCCTTCTCGGTAGAGGGCTTTCTGCTTTTCCTTTCCATTCCCCGTTTAGGATGGGGATTTCTCCTTTTCCAGGCTCCCCTCTTGGGATGAGGGTCTTTATCCACATCCCGTGTGGATCCCTACTCTCAGGACTCCTGCAGTGTTTTTGCAGGGTCCCTGTTCAGGCACCACCTCTATATGGGGCACTCGCTTCCTGGTCAGGCCCAGATGTTCAGACAGGCAGTGCCGCTGCACACACAGATACTAAACACAATTCACTCGGGACCCTCAGTTGAGGGGTGCGGACTTCTGAAGCCCTAGGGATGCCGTAGGAGACAGGAGAAGGGAAAAGCCTCAGGTGCCTTTGCCTTTCAGAGGCAAACACAGCCCTTTAATTCTCTGACCTTTATCAGGGCAGAGAGAAAACCCAAAATGTACAGGTTTAAGGGCTAGCAGCTCTTATACTACCTCACAGGCAGATGCTTCTTTGTTGGTGGTGTTGGAGGAGAGCAAGTTCTTTCCTTGTTTATGGTCATGGTGGGAGATGTTCTTTCTTTACAGAAGGTCCAGGCAAGAGAGAGGAGAGAGCTGTTTCCTCATCAGTGGTCTGGGCGTAAAAGGGGTCTTTCCTTGTTGGTGGTTGAAGGTCCAGCAAAAAAGGGAAGTTGTTCCCTTGCCGATGATCTGAGCAAGAAAAAGGGTGAAAAGGGTTGAGCTGCTGCAGTGCAGCTCCTTATATAGCTCAATCATGGAATGGTCTGAGCCAATCAGGTTTGAGTCCAATTGTCCAATCAGGTTCGGGGGATTTCTGAAGGGTTTTGTACAAATGTCCAATCAAGTTACTTTCATTTTCCCTAGATTTCTAATTTACAAACCAGATATTCAAAAGCCATTTTCCCAGCTTTGGGGTTTTTGCCAATTTCCTCCCAACTTTTCCCTCCACATTTACTTGTCTTTTTATGGTAATATTTTTCTATATATCCTTGGGTTCCAGTTCTGTTTAAGATAGAAACTTTTTCCATAGTGAACTTTCCTTTTACCTTGTCAGAACTATTACATGTATTTTCTAGACCATCTATAATAATACCATTCTTAGCTTTTTTTCTTTTATTATGATCCAACCTTTGTATAGGATTTTTTCCTTCTCATAATTTTGATTCATCTCCCACATATGAGTGAGAACATGTGGTGTTTCTCTTTCTGAACTTGTGTTCATTCACTTAAAATAATTTTCTCCAATTCCATCCATTTTGCTGCGAATGGTATTATTTCATTTTTTATTGCTGAGTAGTATTCCATTGTGTATATGTACCACAGGATTTTTATCCATTCTTCTGTTGATAGGCACTTTGGTTGATTCCATAGCCTTGCTATTGTGAAAGGTGCTGCATTGAACATGGAGATGCAGGTGTCTCTGTGGTATGATGACACATCTCCCTTTGGATAAATTCCCAATAGCGTCATAGCTGGGTCATACAGTAGATCAATTTTTAGTTTTTTAAGATACCTCCATATTGACTTCCACAGTGGTTGGACCAATTTATAGTTTCACCAAAATTGTAAGAGTGTTCCCTTTTCTCCACAACCTCACCAGCATTTGTTGTTATGCGTTTTATTGTTCTTGGCCATTCTTACTGGTGTAAGGTGAAATCTCAGAGTTGTTTTAATTTGCATTTCCCTAATGGCTAGGGATACTGAGCATTTTTTCATGCGTTTCATGGCTTTACGGACCTCTTCATTTGAGAACTGTCTATTCAATTCCTTTGCTCATTTGTATATTGGGTTATTTGTTTCCTTGGGAATTTTTTTCTTATGTTCTTCATAAATTCAGGTAATTAGACCTTTGTCTGATGTATAGGATGTGAAACTTTTTTCTCATTCAGTGGGTGTTTCCTTGACTCTGTTAATTGTTTATTTTGCTATACAGAAGATTTTTACTTTCATGTAATCCCATTTATTTATTCTTGTTTCAATTTCTTGAGCAATTGGAGTCCTATTAAGGAAATACTTTCCTATGCCTATATGATGGAATGTATTGCCCATCTTGTCTTCTATAAGTTTTAAAGTTTCTGGTTTTATGTTGAGATCTTTTATCCATTTTGAGTTAACTCTCATGCATTTTGAGAGATGTGGGTCAGTTTTCATTTTTCTGCATGCGGATGACCATGTTTCCCAACAGCATTCATTGAAAAGGCTATCCTTTTTCCAGTTTACTTGCTTTGCTCCTTTGTTGAAAATAAGGTGTCAAAAATAAGGTGTGTTGAGGTATCTCTGGGTCTTCTATTCTGTTCCAGATGTCTTCAGGCCTATTTTTGTGCCAGTACCAAGCTGTTCTTGCTACCACTGCCCTATAGTATAGCTTGAAGTCAGGGATTGTGATTCCACCTGCATTAGTTTTGCAGCTTAAGAGTGTTTTGGCTATATGTGGTCTTTTGTGGTTCCATATGAATTTTTGGATCATTTTCTCTATTTCTGTAAAGTCAGTCAGTGGAATTTTAATGGGGATTGCATTAAATCTATAAATTGCTTTTGGTAGGATAGCCATTTTTACTATATTAATTCTCCCTATCCAGGAGCAGGGAAGGTCTTTCCATTTTTCAGTGTCCTCTGCTATTTCTTTCTTTAATGTTTTGAATTTTTCCTTGTAGAGTTCTTAAGGGTCATTGGTTAGATTGATTCCAAGGTATTTAATTTTCTGTTGGGCTACCATGAAAAGTATTTTTTTCTGAAATTTCCTTCTCTTCCTGTTTGCAGTTGGTGTAAAGAGAAGCTATTGATTTTTGTGTGTTGATTTTCTATCCTGCCACTTTGCTGAAGGAGTTGATTAGTTCTAGCAGTTTTCTGGTTGAGGTTTTGGGGTCTTTCAGGTATAGAATCATATCATCTGCAAATAAGGACAATTTGACCTCTTCATTGCCAAACTGTATCCCTTTGATTTTTTTTCTCTTGTCTGATTGTCCTGGCAAGGACTTCAATTAATATGTTTAGTAGAATATGAGAGAGAGGACATCCGTGCCTTGTTCCAGATCTAAGAGGAAATGGTTTCAGTTTTTCTCCATTTCACATAATGTTGACTGTAGGCTTGTCATAGATGGCTTTTATGATATTAAGGTATTTGCCTGTTATACCTATCTTCTCCAACATTTTTATCATGAATATGTGTTGCACTTTGTTGAAGTCCTTTTCAGCATCAATTGAGATGATCATGTGGTTTTTGTTTGCCAGTTTCTTGATATGTTGGATTACATTAATTAATTTCCATATGTTGAACCAGCCTTGCATCTGTGGTATAAATCCCAGTTGGTCATGGTGGATAATCTTTTTTATATGCTGCTGGATTCTGTTTTCCAGAATTTTATTAAGTATTCTTACGTCTAAATTCATAAGGGAGATGGGTGTATAATTCTCTATCTTAGATGAATCTTTTCCTGGTTTAGGTATCAGAGCGATGGTAGTTTCATAGAATGAATTTGGGAGTGTTCCCTCTTTTCCTACCTTTTGGAATAATTTGAGCAGGATAGGTACTATATCTTCTTTAAAAGTTTGGTAAAATTCTGCCATGAACCCATCAGGACCTGGGCTCTTCTTTGTTGGGAGACTTTTTATTACCTTTTCTATTTCCATATATGTAATGGGCTTGTTTAAGTCAGTTATGTCTTCTGAGGATAGTTTTGGTAAGTCATACATGTTAATAAATTTGTCCATTTCTTCTGCATTTTCATATTTTGGGGAATACAATCTCTCGTAGTAATCTCTGACGATTTTCTGTATTTTTTTGTAGTCGGTGGTTATGGACATGTTTTCTTTCATAATCTGTACTATGTTAGATTTTTCCTTTTTCTTTTTGATGAGATTGGCTAGAGGAGTGTCTATTCTATTAAGCTTTTCAAAGAACCAGCTCTTAGTCTTATTAATTTTTTGAATTATCTCTTTGGATTCTAATTGAGATATTTCTCCCTTTATTTTTGTAACTTCTTTTTGGGTGTTCCTTTTAGGATTGATTTTTTGTTGGATTTCTAGTGTCTTAAGATTCATCATTAGGTCATTTATTTTGCTGTTCTTTACTTCATTGATGAAGGTACTTAATGCTATAAACTTCCCTCTTAAAACTGCCTTTGCTGTATCCCATATGTTTTGGTATGATGTGTTTTCATTATCATTTGATTGCAGGAATTTTTAAAATTTCATTTTGATTTCATCAACAACCCATTGGTCCTTCAGCAGTGTTTTAATTCAGTCTCCATGAGTTTGTGAAGCTTCTGGAATTATTCTTTCTTTTGGGCTCCAATTTTATCCCTTTATGGTCTGATAAGGAACAGGGGATAATTTCTACTTTTCTGTATTTGTTGAGGGAGTTCTTATGGACTAGCACATGATCTATCTTAGAAAACGTTCCATGTTGAACCGAGAAGAATGTGTATTCCTCATCATGTGGATGAAATATTCTGTGTATATTTGTGAGATCCAACTGGTTTAGGGTGGAGATTAGATTCAACATTTCTCTGTTGATTTTTTGTTTTGATGACCCATCTCTTAACAAAAGTGGGGTGTTGAAGTCTCCCATTATTATTGTTTCTGGTCCAATAAAGCTCTTTACGTTCCATAAAGTTTGTCTTATAAAGCTGGGTGCCCCAGTGTTTAGGGTATAAATATTTAGGAGCGTTATTTGTTCCTGATTGATTATTCCTTTTATTAAAATGTAGTATCCTTCTTTGTCTCTTCTAATTAGTTTTGGATTGAAATTTAATATATCTAATATTAGAATTGCAACACCTGCTTTTTTTTGTTTCCCCCCTGCTTGGTATAGTGTTTTCCAGCCCTGAATTCTCAGTCTATTGCAGTCTTTGTGAGTTAGATGAGTTTCTTCAATACTACATATTGAAGGTTTATGTTTTTTCATCCAATTAGCCAGTCTTTCTCTCGTAGTTGGTGAGGTAAGACCATTTATGTTAATAGTGATTATTGAGAAGTATTTATTGTTATGTATCCAATTACCTGTTACTGGTCTATGAATAATGTTTGCTTTGTTCCTTTCTTGGGTTGCACTCATCTCAGCTAACCAAGTCTTTGATTTCCTATATAGGGTTGTCTTATCTCTCCTGGATGTGGTAATTGATATACAATCCTCTGCAGGGCTGGTTTGGTGATTGCAAATCACTTAAATTCATGGATATAATTAAATGTCTTATACTCCTCTTCTATTTTCAAAGATAATTTTGCTGGATATATTAATCTTGGTTGGAGATTTAGCATGTGAATCACCTGTGACCATTCCTTTCTAGCTTTCAATGTTTTTTTTTTTTTATTGGACATTTTTAATGTACACCTTAATGTGATTCATTCTGACATGCTTTTCATTGTGGCATTTACATATATATGCATTTTGATGTACATTATTCATATAGGTGTCCCCTTACCCTCTTGTATGCTCCCCCCCATCTAAGTCTTCTCTATCATTTACTTGGTAATATTTTTCTATATGTACTTGAGTTCCAGTTCTGTTTAAGATAGACATTTTTCCTGTTAGCTTTCAATGTTGATATGGAGAAGTCTGCAGTAATTTTAATAGGTTTTGCTTTATAAGTAATAAGGGGTCTCTGCCTTCCTGCTTGTAGGATTGACCCCTTGGTTTCTAATGACAGCATTTGAGCAATATATGTCTCAGGGATGACCTATTTTGGTCTGCTCTGGATGGTGTCCTAAATGTTTCAGTTGTGTATGTATCAATATCCTGAATCATCTCTGAGAAGTTTTCCTTGAGGATATCATATACTAGACTTTGAAGACCTCTGGAGGATCTTTCCTCTCCTTCAGGGACACACTGAATTCTTAAGTTTCATTTTTTCATTCTGCCTGAGGTTTCATGGAAATCTTTTTTAAATCCCTTTATCATTGATTCCATTTCTGACTGTATGTATTTAAGTTCGTGTATGGCATCCTTAGAATCAGAAATCCTCAGTTTAGATTCATCCAGTCTCGATGAAAAGGATTCTTTTGCAGAATGCAATTCATTTATTTTCATTTTCATTTCAATGATTGTTGCTTGATTTTTCCTAATCATTTGTACCTGGGAGGATAGAATGGACTCCAGGTGAGATACCTTTTTTCAAGGGTTTCAAGGGTGCTGGTCATATTCATTTTGATTTCTCTTAGCATATTTATAACCATAACTCTGAATCCCAATTCAGAGATCTCTAAGAGTTGAGATTCATTGGGGGAACTGGGGGGGGGGCTTTGGTCTGTGCAGTCTTCAGATCCATCCTGCCCCTTTGTGTTTCTTGTAGGTTTACTTTGTTTGCCCATAATATGGTCTGGGAAATAGGTTTGTCTCTCCTGAATGTGCAGAACTTCTCCTTCTGTTATTCCTTTGAGATTGTGTGGTGCTGAATCTCTGGTGCTTTATTTGTGCTTCTAAGCTGTGTAGTTCCTTGGTTGTTTAGTCTGTGGGGCTCTTACTCTAGTTCACCAGCCCTACTCTAAAGGGGCTGGGGGCTAGGGAGGCAATCAATTCTGTTTCTCTTCTGGAGGGTGAGAAGTAAGAGGATCTGGTGACAGAAGAGGGGGAAAGAGGAGGTAGAGAACAGAGACTAATAGAAATTACAGTCAAAATTTAAATTAAGGTTAAAATTTAAGGATGAAATAATTAACTAAAACAAGAACACATATATAGCATAAGAAAAAGAGAAGGAGAACAGAAAAAATGAAGAGAATAAAAGAAGAAAGAGAGAAAGAAAGAAGAAAGAAACAGATGCGTACTCGTTACCATACACACACAAAGACACTTGTATGTTCTCACTAGTAGTATCTGAACTAGGGTGAAGTGAACAGTGTAGAACACAGGGTGGCAGTGTATTCACACAATCCATGGAAGCAGGCTATGTTAAGGGGCAGGGTTTCTGCGAAGGTTCCCTCTGTCCAGTGGATGTGGCAGGTAGCCCCACAATGCCCCAGATTTAAGTGGTACACTGAGTGCCCATAGAGTCTGTCCTGTGAAAAGTTCTGTCTGTTGTATTGTTAGAGAGGCAGTGGAACCTGTGGGGGCTTCCCTGGAGTTCTCCTTGTCCTATGTAGTTTGGGTGCCAATTTCCCAAATCAGAGATCCCTGCCCCAAAGCATACAGCATAGAGGGAATATGGCTGCTATTGTGGAACTTTATTGCAGGGGTTTCTGTCCACTTTGGAGATCCAGATCCCATTGAGGTCTCACCACTCCCCCCTCTGCAGTGGGTTGGATGATATCCAACCACCCTGCAGGGTGGGGGGGAAGCTGCAGCAGGTTTGGCTGTGAGCACCTGTTGTGCTTGAAACTGCTCTGGGACTAATTGCACCACTGTGTACTGTTTGCAGAATCGGCCGCACTCTGCACGTGTGGGTCTCAGTCACCCCCACAGACCCCAGCCTACTCCACAGTGCAGTGGGATGACATAGAATCGCCTTTGGTGTGTCTGGGATCCAGAAGTATATGTTCCCGTATGTCTGTGAAAATCAGGTCCACACAACTATCCCACCACAACAGGAGGGAAGGAGCCACACCGCAGCTCTGGTCACACTCTGCTGACACCAGTTTTCCAGGCCCCTATGCAATCACTCCCCTCACCCTCACGTATCAACTCTCATGAATCTGATCCCTATACTCTTGTATGAGGGTCCTACACCAACCCAACGATTCCGGCTGTGCAGCATGCACCACTAGGGATGGTGGTTCCATGTACCACCTCAAACTGACTCACCCGGAGCTTGTAGTCTGTGTCCCGAGGGCAGAGTGACAGTGTGATGCCAAGGTTGCACTGTGTTGGGTCCAGGCCCCCATGGATGTGTGTGTGAAGTCCCCTCTGAGTCTCTGGGATTCTATCCACCATCTGTGAAATGGCTAAATGGTGACCCAGCTGCTGTCCTCTGTGTAGGTCCCCAGAGCCAGATCCACACTTTCAATGTTCATCTGGTTTCCTCCACTGTCTCCCAATCTAAACTATCACTGTTTCTGTCTAGTCAATGTGAGCTCCACACCTTAATCAAGGCTTCCCTCTACTCCAGGACAGAAGGCCTGTGCTATCTGTCCACCATCTTCTCACTCCACCTCTTTTAAAATTCTTAATGGTGTTTATGCACTGAAGGCTCAATATTGTTAAGATGTCAATCCGCTCCTACATTGATTGATTTACAGATTCAACACAATTTTAGTCAAATCCAAGCAGGTTTTTTACAGAAATTTGCAAGCTGATTCTCAAGTGGAAATGGAAAGAGTTTAGACTAATAAAACAGTTTTTTTGTTTTGTTTTGTTTTGTTTGTACTGGGGGTTGAATCCAGGGCCTCATGCTTGCATGCTTTACAAGTGCTGTGTTACTGAGCTGCCACCTCCAGCCCATATTTTTACTTTTTTGAGATGCAGTCTTGCTAAATTAACTCCGGTGTCTGCCTCCCACACCGTTGTGATTACAGGCATATTCCAAGGTGCCGCTCAAGCAAAGCGGCTTTGAAAAAGAACATAAATGGAGGATTAAGATTACCTGGCTTCAAAACTTCTTGTAAAGTCACAATAATCAAGACAATGTGCTCTGTGCATCAAGATAGAAAAATGTTGTTGTTAGGGGCTGCAAGTCGATATCCGATTCACAGTGACCCTACATACAACAGGTGAAACACTGTTGTCAGTTTTTCTCTGCTGCTCATAGGGTTTTCAACAGTCAATTAATTTTGAGGGGGAGTGAGTTGCCAGATGCTTCTCCCAAGTGTACAGCATCTGGTGTTCCCAGGAGGTCTTCCATCCAAGCACCAACCAGGCCCGACCCTACTTAGCTTCTGCAGTCTGACAGGATCAGTTGCCACAATAAGATGCAAAAATAGATCTATGAAACCAGGAAATAGGTCCAAAATAGGTCTATGACAGATCTATGTATATATGAGTAACCTATCTTCCACAAAAGTACAAAGGGAATTCATTGGAAAAAGATAGTTTTTTCTTTTTCAAAACGATACTGAAAAATTGAATATTCATATTTTTAAAAAACTATAATTCATACCACATATAATATATAAAAATAATTCAAAATGAATCAAAGACTCAAATATAAGTTCTGATACCATAAAAATTCTAGAAGAAAACATGAAAACAATCTTTATTAACTTAAGGGAAGGCAAAGATTCCTTAGATAAAGAACCAAAAACATGTTTTTAGAAAAAGATAAATTGGACTACATTAAAATAAAAATTTTCTACTACTTGAAAGACACTGTCAAAAGAATGAGGGAAAAGACATAGACTAGGAAAGAATAATTGAAAATTCTCCAGCTGATAAAGGACTTTATCTGAAATAGAAGTAACACTCAGAACAAACAATAAGAAAACTAACCACACCAGAAATGGGAAATAGGAATGAAGAGACACTTCAGCAAATGAAATAAATGGATGAAAAATAAGTAAGTGAAAAGATAATTACATCTACTCATAAGAATAATGCTAACTAAAGAGCTATTAAAACTAATATTAAAAACAAGGGCCACAGTCAGTGCTGGCAATGATATGAAGGAACTAGAACTTCTGCACACTGCTGGTAAGAATTTAAAATGGTACAGCCATTTTGAGAACCAGACTGCAATTTCTTAAACATTAAAAGTATACCCATTATATGATTCACTCATTCCACTCCTATGTATTTACCCAAGAAACATGGAAGCATATTCCTACTCAAGTGTTGTACATAAACGTTCAAATCAGCTTTATTTGTAAGAGCCACAAAGTGGAATCAACCCAAATGCTCATTAATGGGTAAACGGATAAACAAACTGTGGCATAGCTATACAATGGAATTCAAGTTAGCAGTGTGTGTGCATGTGTGTGTGCGTGCACACACACACACATGCATGCACTCTACCACTGAACTACATCCCCCCAGCAATGAACTTACAGAAGAAAAGTTTTATCTGAAGTTCAGTCCATAATGGAGCAGGAATGGCAGTAGCAGGGGGCAGGATCCATGACAGACTATGTTACACCTTCTTGAATAGGCAGCAGAGAAAGCACAGAGCCACAGGTCCGGGATAAAAACCTCCAAAGGCCCACCCCCAGTGACTCACTTTCACCACACTAGACCCACCTCCCAAAGTTCCACAGCTTCCCAGAACAGCACCACTATTTGGGGACCAAATGATATAATCTTTGGGGGACATTGTATTCAAACCATAACAAATGATAAATGATTATTCTGAGTGACAGAAACTAGACAAAAAAATGCATGCTGTGTGGTTCCTTTTATATAAGATTCCAGACAATGCAAAAGTGTAGCAACAGAAAATTGATGGTGGTTTCCTTGAGATGAGAAGGAAGGGAAGGCAGGAACATGGGGACATCTGGATGTGATGTGTATCTTTGTTATCTTGATTATAGTGATGGTGTTATAGGTATGTAGATTCATCAAAATATTGCATTACACATTTCAAGTGTATATACTTCTTGTATATTAATTATACTTCAGTAAAGATACCAGAAATATTTTTAAGACAAATCTGAAAGTAGACTTTTAATAACTGTATAGTAGTCCCTCTTGAGCAGCTCACATACTCCCACCAAAATTCATGTTACAATTTAATCTCCACTGTAAACTATGAAGACAATAGAAATTTAATCAGACCACAGGACTGGGGTTTAGGTCAGTTGGTAGGGTTCTGCTTTGTGCTCTCTTAGGCCCTAAGTTTGATCACCAGCACCTCATAAATGAAAGAAGGACCTGGTAGTCCCCTCCTGATAAAGTTCCAAGACAATCAGCCATTGAAAAGCCTATGAATAGCAGAGAAGCACTGACATAGTAAGGGGCATGGCACAACATCAGGGAGTATTTCATTCTGTTGTACATAGAGTCACTATGACTAGGACCCAACTCAAAAGCACTTAAAAACAATAACGTAGTATTTGGAGATAAGATCTTTTGGAATTAAATAGGTTAAACGAGGCCAAAGGGTGGGGCCCTGATCCAGTGTAACTGTGACCAAGAAAAGTAGGAGAAACCAGAGCCAGGAAACTTTGACTCATTGTGATGCTCTGGCTGCCTTGGGACTCTGCAGAGAGCCCTGCTAGCAAGGACCTCACCAGTATGGCTTGCTAATCTTGAATTTACCAACCATCAGAACTGTGAGCCAAATGAACCTAGATACTTTATAAATTAGTCTGAAGTTTTCAGTTATAGCAGCAGAAAGCCAACAAAGACGCCCCTTACCCTTGGGGGGTATGTTAAAAGATCCCCAGTGGAAACCTAAAACCATGTGTACTACAAAACCCTACACATATTATGTTATTTTCCCCTGGGTATGTACACCTATAATAAAGTTTAAATGATTGTGGTTTCTCTCTCCCACCCTTTGTAAATATCTTATTATACTACATTCACCCTTCTGATATCTGCTGTGAAACATGACAATACAATGCCTACGTGAGGAAATAAAGTCAGGTGAACAGTGGAGGTGTTATGGCATAATGTTAGGCTGCTCCATAAAGGTTGCTCAAATAGAAGCACCACAGTACTATGACAATGGATCTGACACTAGATGGCTATGAAGGGAGTGACTCTAAGTAGAGCTCAGGTAGTTTGAACACCACAGATGTGCTGTACAAAAGGATGATTCATGCAATGGGCAGGGAGGAGAAGAAAAGCAAGAGATTTTATCATTATATTCCACATCACACACAACTTAAAATTTATAAATTGTTTAATTCTGTAATTTTCCATTTAATATTTTTGAGCCATGGTTGACCTCAAGTTAGAGAAACTATAAAAACTGAAATTGCAGGTTAGGAGGGCCGCTGCATCACAAAATGTTAAAAGATTTTTAATATTAATGATGCCTATTCAATAGCTTTGTTCTGACTAAAACTTACTGTTTGTAATAGGTTTTCACTGAGAACTACATGTTTTTGTTTTATTAAAAATAAAATAAAATACTTAGAATATATTTTATTTGGCTTTATCTCAAGTTAAAATGTATAGCAGTACACATTTAACAAGATTAGTGCCATTATACATCTATATAGGTCATAAAACGTCTGTTAGTTTGCCACACTGTGGGGGCTTGTGTGTGGTGATGAGGCTGAGAGCTCTGCCACTATAACCTCAAATATGAGCAAGGTTACCCATGGTGGATAGGTTTTCAGCTGAGCTTCCAGACTAAGACAGACTAGGGAGTAGGACCTGGTGAACCACTCCCGAAACAACTAGCCATTGAAAACCCTATGAATAGCAAAGAAACACTGTCAGATATAGTGCCAGACAATGAACCCCCAGGTTGGAAAGCACTCAAAAGACTACTGGGGAAGAGTTGCTTCCTCAAAGTAGAGTCTACTGTGATGACAGAAATGGAGTAAAGCCCCAGGTGCTCAACTTGCTGATGTGGCACGACTCAAAATGAGGAGAAACAACTGTAAACATCCATTAATACTTGGAACATGGAATGAACGTAGTATGAATCTAGGCAAATTAGAAATTGTTAAAAGAGAAATGGAGTGCATAAACATTGACATTCTAGGCATCAGTGAGCTAAAATGGACCGGCATAGGCCATTTTGAGTCAGACATTCATATGGTCTACTATGCTGGGAATGATAAACTAAAGAGAAATGGGGTTGCATTCATCATCAAAAAAGACATTTCAAGATCTGTCATGAAATACAATGTTATCAGTGATAGAATAATATCGATACACCTACAAGGAAGGCCAGTTAATATGACTATTATTCGAATTGATGCACCCAACACTAAGCCCACAAATGAAGAAAGGAAAGACTTCTATCAGCTTCTGCAATTTGAAATAGATCAAACATGCAATCAAGACATACTGATAATCACTGGTGACTGGAATGCAAAGGTTGGAAACAAAAAGGCTCAGAAATTGGAAAATATGGTCTTGGTGACAGAAACGAAGCTGGAGATCATATGACCAATGACCCTTTCATTACAAATACATTTTTTCAACATCATAAATGGAGACTATACACATGGACTTCACCAGATGGAACATACAGGAATCAAATTGACTACATATGTGGAAACAGATGATGGAAAAGCTCTACACAAAATGTCAAAACAAGACCAGGTGCTGACTGTGGATCAGACCATCAACTTCTCATATGCATGTTCAAACTGAAGCTGAAGAAAAATAGGACAAGTATACGGGAGCCACGGTATGAACTTGAGTATATCCCACCTGAGTTCAGAGACCACCTCAAAAATAGGTTTAATGCATTAGACACAAATGATAGGAGATCAGAAGAGTTATGGCATGACATAAAAGATATCATTCAAGAAGGAAGCAAAAAGTTCTTAAAAAGACAAGGAAAAAAAAGGCCACATTTCATGTCAAAAGAGACAGTAGCACTTGCCCTTGAATGTCAAGCAGCTAAAGAAAAAGGAAGACATGATGAAGTTAAGGAACTAAACAGAAGATTTTAGAAGGCAGCTCGAGAAGACAAAAACAAATACTATAATGACATGTGCAAGGAGCTGGAGGCAGAAAACCAAAAGGGAAGAACATGCTCTGTGTTTCTCAAGCTTAAGGAAGTGAAGAAAAAATTCAAGCCTCGAGTGGCAGTAGTGAAAGATTCTACAGGGTAAATATTAATGATGCAGGAAACATCAAAAGAAGATGGGAAGAATACACAGAGTCATTATACAAGAAGGAATTGGTAGATGACCAACCATTCCAAGAGGTTGCACATGAAGAGGAACCAATGGTGTTGAAGGACGAAGTGGAAGCTGCCTTGAAAGAACTGGCAAAACACAAGGCTGCAGGAATTGATGGGATACCAATAGAGATGTTTCAACAAACAGATGCAGCACTGGAGGTGTTAACATGTTTATGCCAACAGATATGGAAAACAGCTACTTGGCCAACTGACTGGAAGAGATCCATATTTGTGCCTATTCCCAAAAAAGGGGATCCAACTGAATGTGCAAACTATCGGACAATATCATTAATATCGCACACCAGGAAAATTCTACTAAAGATCATCCAGAAGCAACTGCAGCACTATATAGACAGGGGATTACCAGAAAATCAAGAGGGATTCAGAAGAGGACAGGGAAACAGAGACATCATTGCTGATGTCAGGTGGATATTAGCTAAAAGCAGAGAATATCAGAAAGATGTCTATCTATGTTTTATTGACTACGCAAAAGCATTTGATTGTGTGGATCATAACAAATTATGGATAACACTTCGGAAAATGGGAATACCAGAACACCTAATTGTGCTCATGAGTAATCTGTACATGAACCAGGAGGCAGTTGTTCGAATAGAACAAGGAAACACTGAGTGGTTTAAAGTTGAGAAAGGTGTGTGTGAGGGCTATATACTTTCACCCTAACTCTTTAATTTATATGCTGAGCAAATAATCCGAGAAGCTGGACTTTATGAGGAAGAACGTGGTATCAAGACTGGAGAAAGACTCATTAACAACCTGCCTTATGCCGATGACACAACTCTGCTTGCTGAAAGTGAAGAGGATTTAAAACATTTACTGATGAAGATCAAAGATCATAGCCTCCATTAAGGGTTATGACTAAACATCAACAAAACAAAAATCCTTATGACTGGGTCAGCATGCAACTTCACAATAAATAGAGAAAAGATTGAGGTTGTCCAAGATTTTGCTTTGCTTGGCTCTATAATCAACACCCATGGAAGCAGCAGTTAATAAATCAAAAGATGCATTGCTCTAGGAAAAGCTGTGGCAAAAGATCTCTTTGGAGTATTGAAAAGCAAAGATGTTACATTGAAGACGAAGGTGCATCTGACTCATGCCATGGTATTTTCAGTCGCACTGTATGGTTGTGAAAGCTGGACATTGAACAAGGGAGACAGAAAAATAATTGATGCTTTTGAATGTGTGGTGCTGGAGACATCTATTGAATATACCATGGACTGCCAAAAGAACCAACAAACCTATCCTAGAAGTGCAACCAGAGTGCTCCTTGGAAGCAAGAATGGCCAGACTGCATCTTACATATTTCGGACACATAGTCAGGAGAGATCAATCCCTGGAGAAGGACATCATGTTTGGGAGAGTGGCAGGTCTACGCAAAAGAGGAAATCCCTCCACCAGATGGATTGACACAGTGTCTGCAACAATGGGATTAATGATAAATAAGATCATTTGCCTGGCCCAGAATCGGCAAGTGTTTCGTTCTGTTGTACATAGGGTTGCTATGAGTCGGACTCGACTCAACGGCACCTAACAACAACAATAATAGTTCATAATTTGAAAAATGCTCATACATTAATGTTATAGAGGCTTTTATCTTGTAAAAGTGAGAGTTGGAAACGTTATAAAGGCTACTGGTTTAACAATGCAAAGCTACTATACTAAAATCAGTAAGGATACCTAAAACTTGAAAGAATATGCAGGTGGGCAAATTGAGTCCATAGATTGGAAACAGCATATAGTTTTAACGACCTTATGCAACAAACCAGCCTGTTTCTCATTTGGCTATATCAAAAATCCATATTTTCCTCATCTTGCTCAAAGTTACCCTGATGTTTTCTGTTTACCTAAACTAGCATCTTTTTTTTTTATCCAGCCAATTCTCTTCCTCTTGCAGTTTATGTTATACACATGCTTCTTCTTTTCATCCTCTTTTGTGCCCTCATTCTTAAATAGATATCTATTTCTAAAATGGCCTACAGCCATAGAACCCTGGATTCTAATCCCACCTGATCTTGGAAGCTAAGCAGGGTTGACCTGGTTAGTCCTTGGATGGGAGACCACCTGGGAACACTGTGTTGTGGGCTAGGGAGAAGGACCTGGCAATCCACTCCTGGAACTCTCTGCCGTTGAAAACCGTATGAATAGCAGAGAAGCACTGACAATAGTGGTGGGAATAGTACTGTGTTGGGAGTGTTTCATTCTATTGTATGTAGGGTCGCTATGAGTGGGACCCAAACCAACAACACCTAACAACAGCAACAACAGCCTCTCTAAAATTCATACTTTAGCTTTCTTTCTAAATAGTTGAGTTTGAATCAGATATCTTCAAATTGCCCCTCCATTTCCTCTCTCCACCCCAGGAACCTGAGCTATATATAGTGTACCAAGAGCCTTCTTTCCTTTTGGCTTGGCCTGCAAATGGGAATCCCTGGAAGGAGATTAAAAATTATTAACATACAATTCAGAACATACAGAGAAACAGGAGGTCATGGTAGCATTGAAGGAGTCTCTTTTATTCCACAGATGTTGATGGATATGACTGAAAACAAACATAATGTTTGAAGAATTATAACCCCGGATAAGTGTTCACTCAGGCCAATTCTCTTATGTTTAACTATGCCAGAAATCAATTTGGGCTTGAGTCATTTGGTCGGATATGTGAATGAGGCTGAGAGATCTGAATTTCCATTTCCTCCTGATCCTAGTTTGTCTGTAGATGCAGACTCTCTGTCTTGTCTTGTGTAAGCAACCCCTCTCTGCATAGAACTTTCTTAATGATAATGATAAGCCAGGTGTGGCGGTACATAACTGTAATCCCAGTAACTCTAGAGCCTGAGGCAGGACAATTTCAAGTTTGAGGCCAGAGGTAGCTTGAGCAACTTGGTGAGACTCTGTCTTAAAACAGAATAATAAAAAGGGGGCCTGGAGGTCTGGCTCAGTGGTAAAGCACTTGGTTAGCATGGCTAATTCTCTGGGTTCAATACCCCTTGTCAAAAACAAAACAAAACCAAAAAAACTTTCTCAATGATTCTATCTGGATGTATCTCCTG
Source organism: Pedetes capensis (assembly GCA_007922755.1). Lineage (NCBI taxonomy): Eukaryota > Metazoa > Chordata > Mammalia > Rodentia > Pedetidae > Pedetes > Pedetes capensis. The sequence continues at coordinate 46,747 of VMDO01015678.1, forward strand.
AGAACCTATCTCTACCACCTCTTCTTATCTCTCAGAGAGTTAAAGGAGTTATAAAGTCTGAACCTGGAGAACATAGCCTAAACACAAAAATAAGTAGTTTTGGAGACTTCCGGCAAGATGGCAGACAGATAACATGCGCCTTCTGTCCCAGAGTAAAGGGAAGCCTCAATTAGGGGTTTAGAACTCACATTGAATAGATAGAAACAGTGATAGTTTAGATTGGGAGATAGAGGATGAAACTGGATAAACACTGAAATCAAGCATTTGGCTTCAGAGGAGCTATACAGAGGTCAGTAGCGGGACCGCCATTCTGCCATTTTGCCATTCACTCAGACGGCAGTTTAGAATCCTGGAGACTCAGAGGGGACTTCACACACACACTCATGGGAGCCAGACCCAACATGGAGTGCAACCTTGACATCACACTGTCACCCTGCCCACAGGACACCAACTATAAGTTTTGGGTGAGTCACTTTGAGGCGGCACACGGAATCACCATCTTTAGCAGCATACTTCCCGCAGCCTGAGACACTGGGCTGTTGTAGGTCCCTCACGTGAGAAAATAGGGATCATATCCATGAGAGTAGATACTCAAGGGTACGGGGAGTAATTGTGGAGGGAACTGGGAAACCGGTGCCAGCGGTACGCATCCAGAGCTGAAACGCGGCTCCCTCCCTCCTGTTGTGGTGCGACAGTGGTGCAGACACAATCTCCACAGACATATGGGCACACATACACCTGGATCCCAGACACACCAGAGGGGATCCTAAGTCATCCCACTGCACTGTGGAGAAAGGTGAGGTCTGCGGAGGTGGCTGAGCCTGATGTGGACAGAGCGCTCATTTTTGGCAGAGTCTCGCGGGACAATTAGACACAATAAGAGCAGTTTCAAGCACAAATGCCGTGCATGGACAGACCTGCTACAGATTCTCTCTGGGGAGGGGGGGTTGAATATCATCCTGCCCACAAGAGGGTTTGGTCCTCCCAAGTGGTCTCCCAAGTGGGTGGAAAGCCCTGCAATAAAAAAATCCACTATAGCAGCCATATTCCCTCCATGCTATAGGCTTTGGGCCAGAAATCTCTGATTTGGGGAATTGTTGCCCAAACTATGTGGGACAGGGAGAACTCCAGAGAGGACCCCCACAGGTTCCACTGCCTCTCAAACAATACAATAGACACAGAATATTTCGTGGAACCATCTCTTTGGTCATTCGGTGTCCCACTTAAACCCAGGACATTGTGGGGCAATCCACCATTTTCTATGTAATCAGCAAAATCTCTATAGACTAAGACAGACTGCTCCTGCAGATTGTGTGAAGACACTGCCATCCTGAGTTCTGGAGGGAGAACTGCTTCCTGCAGTATCAACTTCACCCAGTGGAACTGGATGTCCACAGTACAGATTCCACCTGCAAGAACATACAAGGGATTTTTTTCTTTTCTTTCTTTTCTTTCTTTTTTTTTTTTTCTTTTTCTTTTTGTATGGGGATTTGAATCCAGGGTCTTGCACCTGGTTGCTTTGTAGGTGCTGGACCACCACGCTGCACCCCCACCCCATATTTTTTACTTTTTGAGACACAGGCTTTCTGGGTTGTGCAAACTGCCTCTGATCTCAGGCTTGTGGTCCTCCTGCCTCCATCCCCCAAGCCGCTGGGATTGCAGGCATGCACCACCGCACCTGACTACAAGTATTTTTATGTGTGTGTGAGCGTGTATTCATGTTTTTTTTTCTTTTTTTGATTTTGTTTTTTGTTTTTTTGTTTTTTTTTTGTTTGCTTGTTTGTTTTTGTTGTTTTGTACGGGGGTTTGAAACCAGGGTCTTACACCTGCTTGCTTTGTAGGTACTGGACCACCACGCTGCACCCCCAGCCCATAGTTTTTACTTTTTGGGACAGGGTCTCGCTGGGTTGCACAGGCTTCCTGTGATCTTGGGCTTGTGGTCCTCCTGCCTCCACCCCCCAAGCCGCTGGGATTGCAGGTGTATATCACCAAACCTGACTACAAGCGATTTTATATGTGGGTGGGAGCATGTATGCGTGAGTTTGTTTTCTTTTTTCTTCATTTCTATTTTCTTCCTTTCTTGTTTTACTCTCTTCCCTCTTTCTATTCTCCTTCTCTTTTTCTTAAGCTATATATGTGTCTTTGTATTAATTATTTTACCCTTAAGTCTTAACCTTAATTTTAATTTTGACAGTTATTTCTATTAGCCTCTGTCCTCTAACTCCTCTTTCCCCCTCTTCTGTCACCAGATCCCCCCCTTTCTCACCCTACAGAGGAGAAACAAAATCTATTGCATCCCTAGCCCTTAGCCCCTTTGGAATTGGGCTGGTGGACTAAAGAGAGAACCAAACAGACCAAAAAGCTGAGAATATTCCCAGTTTATAAGCTCAAATAAGCACCAGAGATTCAGCACCACACAATCCCAAAGGAATAACAGAGGGAGAAGTTCTGCACACTAAGGAGAGGTGAATTCTACTTCCCAGAACATATTATGGGAAAACAAAGTAAACCTTCAGAAAACACAAAGGAGCAGAATGGATCTGAAGGCCCCACAGAGCAAAGCCCCCCAACAGATAACTCCAAGGACTCTCAATTCTTAGAGATCTCTGATTCAGAATTCAGAGTCATGGTTATAAACATACTAAGAGAAATTAAAACAAATACCACAAGCACCCTGGAAATCTTTGAAAAGAAGGTATCTCACTTGGAATCCATCCTATCATCCCAGTTAGAAATGATAAGGAAAAACAAAGCAACTCTCCTTGAAACTCAATCCAAGTTAACTGAATTGAACTCAACTAAAGAATCACTTTTGTCGAGATTGGATGCATCTGAGCTGAGGATTTCTGATTCTGAAGATGCCATAAATGAACTTAAATACAAACAGAAATGGAATCAATGATAAAGGTATTTAAAAAAGATTTCCAGGAGAATGCAGATAGAATGAAAAAATGAAACTTAAGAATTCAGGGCATCCCTGAAGGAGAAGAAAGATCCACTAGAGGCCTTCAAAATCTAGTAAAGGATATTTTCAAGGAAAACTTCCCAAAGATAGTACAGGAAATGGATATATACACCACTGAGACATTCAGGACTCCTTTGAAGGCCGACTTAAGTAGATCATCCTCAAGACACGTCATCGCTCGCATGCTGTCATTAGAGACCAGGGAAGCTATCCTGCAAGCAGCAAGACAGAAACCCCTCATCACTTATAAAGCAAAACCTATTAAAATTACTGCACACTTCTCTATATCAATATTGAAAGCTAGAAAGGGATGGACACAGGTGATTCAAATCCTAAAAAAAAATCTCTAGGCAAGACTAATATATCCAGCAAAATTATCTCTGAAAATAGATGAGGAGTATAAGACATTTAATGACATTGATGCTTTTAAATGATATGCAACCACCAAACCAGCACTGGAGAGGATTGTAAATCAACTACCACATCCAGGAGAGTTAAGACAACCCTATAAAGGAAAACAAAGAACTGGTTAGCTGAAATGAGTGCAACCCAAGAAAGGACCAAAGCAAACATGATTCATAAATCAGTAACAGGTAATGATTGGGTATATAACAATAAATGCTACTCAATAATCACTATTAATGTAAAT
>VMDO01015679.1:0-50284 GCA_007922755.1 Pedetes capensis
AGCTCTAAGTATAAAGGATTTGAATATATTTTAAGAAAACTGACTTTTTTAAAGCATCTAAGATGGTTAAGAGTCTTTGACAGTATAGCAGTCAGAGAACTACATATTGATATATTAAAAAGGAGGAGACTGGGGAAAGGTGGAGAGAGGAGAGGATGTGAGAATTAATTTTAAATGTCATAATAACTGACATGTGGAGGATGAACTGAATTTAGGTTTCTGTAGCTTGAGATTATATAAAAATCAATAAGAAAACTAATTGTAGTTCACCGTAAAGTAAGACTTAATAATTAGAAAGTCTCCAAACTTCTGGGTGCAGTGGCACACACCTGTAATCCCAGTGATTTGGGAGAAGAAGGCAGGAGGATCCCAAGTTCAAGGCCAGAGGCAGCCTTAGTGAGGTCATATCTCAAGACAAAAATAAAACAGGGGTTTGGGGTGCAGCTCAGTGGTAGAACACTTGCAAGTATGCACAAGGCTTGGGTCAGCCCCCTAGTACTGCAAAAAAAAAGTCTCAAAACTGAATGAATTACCTTATAACATGGTAAGCTCCCTATTGTAGGAAATGTTTAGGTAAGTATTGGTTAATCACCCATAAATCAGAGTTATTGTGCGTATGCTTCTTATATTGGACACTTCTAATATTAAGATTTTCTCATTTTATAAAACTACATCTGAAGCTGTAGGTGGTGGTGCATGCCTATAATCCCAGTGACTTGGGAGGCATAGGCAGGAGGATCGAAAGTTTGAGGCCAGAGTCTCAAGATGGAAAATAAAAAATGGCTGGGTGTGCAACTCAATAGTACAGTGCTTGCAAAGTATGTGCAAGGCCGTGGGTTCAATCCTCCAGTCCTACAAAAAACCAAAAATAAACAAACAAAAAAAGCCCTCACTATATCTGATATAACCTGTAATACTAGGTAAAATGGCACTTATTTTTCTCCTTAATAATAATAGTAATTATTATTTTGGTTAACATATTACATGATTTGCATACTCACTGGTTTGATATCATTTTCCAAAGAAGCAAGGAAGTCTCCTCTTGTCACCTGCAGGCTCTCTGCTTTCTCCATGTCAACTTCCACTTTAGTACTGGCCTAAGAAGAAATAAAAACAAAAAGTGAGGATTTTCAAGATTTAGGAATATTTAAAATTTAAGAACATAATATTTGAAGATTAAAAAGAATATTTTCACATGTAAAAAAATCTCAAATATTTGTAGGTCATATGCATTAAGAATTAATATCCAGAATATAGAAGGAATTCATAAAATTCAACAATAACAACAAAAAACCAAGCACTTGAATGGACCCTCCAAAGAAGACATACACATGAAAAGATGCTCGTCATTGCTCACTAGGAAAATGCAAATCAAAACTGCAATGAGCCGGGTATGGTGGTGCATGCCTATAATTTCAGCATTTGGGAGGCTGAGGCAGGAGGATAGAATAATCATATGATCTATCAACTCTTCTTTTGGTGTATACCCAAAAGAACTTACAACTGGGTCTTATAGCCATGTTCGTAGCAGCATTATTCATACTATCTAAGAAATGGAAGCAATTCAAGTGTCCATTGATAGAGGAATGGACAAGCAAAGTATGGTGTATTTATACAGTAGAATATTATTCACCTTAAAAAGAAGGAAACTTTGGTATATGCTGCAATACAGATAATCTTTGAAGACATTATGCTAACTGAAATAAGCCACTCATAAAAAGACAAATACCGTATTATCCTACTTGTACGAGGTACTTGTTGGTGTTGTTAGGTACCATCAAGTTGGGTCCAACTCATAGCAGCCCTCATAGGGTTTTCAATGGCAGATTGTTTCAGGATTATATAGGGAGCAGGTTGTCAGGTCCCTGTCCCATTTTTGTGGCGTTGGGGACCAACACACAGAGCAGCACACTACCAACTAAGCTAAACACCAGCCCGTATGAGGTACTTAACTTAGTCAAGATCATAGAGACACACTGTAGAATGGTGTTGTTAAGGGCTGGGGGAAGATGAGAATGGAGAATTACTTTTTAATAGTTACTGAGCTTCAGTTTTACAAGATAAAAAGAGTTCTGGAGATGGATTATAGTGATGGTTGCACAACATTATGAATGAATGTATTTAATCCCATTGAGCTGTACTCTTAAAAACAGTTAAAATGATAAATTTTGTTATGTGTATTTTAATAGAAAAATTAGGAAAAAAACAACCCCCCTCTTTCTCTCTCTCTCTCACACACACACATCCTTTGTCTAAACAATTCCACTTGTAGGAATTTATTCCATAAATATATTCACAAATGTATACAAAGCTACACGTATGAAGATATCTAGTACAGCAATTTGTAATAATAAGACTGTAGGCATACTGAATGGCCACTGAGAGGGGATTGATTAAACAAATTATAATGCATCTGTAGCGAAGAACACTACCACTATGAGGTGTAGCTATTAGTGGCTATATGTGTCACCTATGGCTATAGTCCCAGCTACTTGGGAAGCCCAAGATCAAGCTTATGGAGGGGCTCAAGGCTAGGCTGGGCAACATTGTTGTTGTTGTTAGGTGCCGGTCGAGTCGGTATCCGACTCATAGCGACCCTCAGGGTTTTCAATGGCTGAGTGCTTCGGAATTGCCTTGGGAGTGGATTGCCAGGCCCTTCTCCCATAGGGCAACATAGTGACAAGAATTTAAAAAAAAAAAAAAAAAAAAGGCACAAGTAAGAGAAAATACACACAGAAAGTGAGGACAGTAAAAAATACACACAAAAAGAAAATACACACAGAGGATAAGAACAATGGCTCTCAACCTTGGCTGCACATCAGAATAACCTCTAGAGCCTTCAAATAAGCGTAAATGCCCAGCCCCTTCCACTTCAAGATTTATTTAACTGGTCCAATGGAGGTCCAGGCATTTCTAGTTTTATAAAGTGCCACACAGATGATTCTGACACTGAACCAGGCTTAGGAACCATACCTAAGCTGGGCATGGTGGTGTGTGCTTGAAATTTCAGTGACTTAGGAGTTGAGGCAGGATGTCCACAAGTTCGAGGTTAGAGGCAGTCTGTGCAACCTAGCAAGATCTTGCCTCAAAATAAAAAATAAAATTGGGACTGGGGATGCAGTTCAGTGGTAGTGCTCTTGGCTAGCATGCACAAGCCCTGGGATCAATCCCTAAGTACTGAAAACAAGCAAAAAAAAAAAAAAAAAAAAAAAAAAAAAAAAAAAAAAAAAAAAAAAAAAAAAAAAAAAAAAAAAAAAAAAAAAAAAGTACCATTATTCTAGGAGACCAAGGACCTAAAAATTTTACTTGTACTCATACTTTGTGCTTAGGAACCTACGTGCCAACTCCAAATATTCTGCTTGCTGCACCTGGAGCTAACACTTAGACATCTGGAGAAGCATCAAGGCCTTTATCAGCACTTGGAGCTGCCTGGACCTGATGAGTGATTAAGATACCAACACATTTTTTAATGTGACTGGGCTCACAACCAATAACACAAAACAAGCGAGTCTAATTTTTAAATTGGTATCATGGCTTTAAAAAAAGGCATCTTCAAAAAAAAAAAAAAAAACAACAACAAAAAAAACCACCTGACTATACAACACAAGTATGTTAGACAAATATCAACCTTCCATAGATATTAGAAAATATGACTCATGTTCTTTTAGGAACGGATAACCTTGAAGGATAAAAAGAACTGTCAAGAAACTGGATCAAGATGACAAACAGAACACATATATTTATTTCCTTTTGTGCCCCAAAGCCCAAGAAATGACAGAAGTGAGAGAAAGCTTAAAACACATGGGTGATATATCCTGCAGTTTTAACATTGATCTAATAGTCTCACGAGCAGAGAGAAGGGAGACTAATAGAAAAGAAACAATAAAAGACAGAAAAGAAAAAATTTTTCTACAGCCGAGGAAGGGTATGCTTTTGCAGTTTAAAGGGTTCAATGTGTGCTGATCAGGGTAAATGAAAAGAAATCTACATCTGTCTAGATACACTGGTATAAACTTTCTGAGCATCAAAGATGAAAAGAAAGTCCCAGAACCTTTCTAAGAAACAAAAACAGTTACCTGTAAGGAACTGCAATAAGACTGATATGATACCTCTCACTGGCAATACTAGAAACCAGAAAAAAATGAAACCATGTATTCAAAAATCCTTCTGGATATCCACCCTAAAATTTATCTCCCCTATTACATAAGGAGACACAGGCAAGCACTTTCCCAGAAGCATTTTTAAAGTAGCCATAACCAGAAATAATCTATGTATTAAACAAATTATTCAATATTGAGTGCCCTAGGAAATAAAGATAATAGTACTAAGAACTAAAGATAATAGCACTAAATAAAACAGACAAATTTCCTGCCCTCATATATCTTGTTTTGTTGTTGTTGTTTGTTTATTTGTTTTGAGATAGGGTCTTACTCACTGTGTTGCCCAGGCTGGCCTCAAACTGCTAGGCTCAAGCAATCCTGCCTTAGCTTCCCAAGTAGCTTGGACCATAGGAGTGTGCCACTGTGCTCAACCCACAGATCTTGCATTTTAAATTATGTGCTAATATTCTAGAATACTGCACATTTGTCTAAAATAATGTAGAGGACTTACATGTACTGACATAGAAAGCTATAGAAGACATATTGGCCAATGAAAAATGTAAGTTGAAGTATAATTCCATCAATGCCTATTTTTTAAAAAAGCCCACTCCCAAAATATTCCAGAAACAATCAGGCATCGAAAACCCTATGAACAATAGAAAAGCACTGACACAGTGCCAGGCATGGCACAGTGCTGGGGAGTGTTTCACTCTATTGTACATAGGGTCGCTAAGAGTTGGATCCAACTTGATGGCACCTAACAACAATAGGGTGGATGTAAGATTTCTTTCATAGTGTACCTTTATACAAAGGTATAAACTTCGATTAAAACATAAAAAGGAAGCCAGGTGCGCTGGCGCACGCCTGTAATCCCAGCTTGGGAGGCGGAGGCAGGAGGATCATAAGTTCGAGATCAGAGGAAGCCTAGGTAATTAAGCGAGACCCTGTCTCAAAAAGTAAAAAAAATGGGCTGGGGGTGCTGCTCAGTGGTCCAGCACTTGCAAAGCATGCAAGCACGAGGTCCTAGGTTCAAACCTCCAGTACCACAAAAAAATAAAAATTAAAATTAAAAGGATTGGACAAGGTACATATTCTCAGGAGAAAGTAAATCAGTAAGCTCTGACAGAATCATTAAAATCCTAGTCAAGTTACAAGCCTCATTTTAAATGTTCTCTCCCTAAATAGCCTTAAGTCTTTACTATGATGCTTTGTATTTTTATTTGTTCTAACAGTAAAACTGAATTTACATGACAGAAACATATAGCAATATGAAAGAAAAATTGTGTCCATCTCTTAACATTTGCCAAAAACTACAATAGATTTCAGAACTAATGCTAGTGTGAAACTTGCCTTTTCATTAATTATTAAGAAAGGATTCAGCCAATGAATTAAAAGTAGAACAAGTTAGGCATAGGAAGTCAAATACCGTATGTTCTCACATCTATGTAGAAGGTAAAAAAGTTGATTTCATAGGAGTAGAGAATAGAATAGTGGTTACCAGCCAGGCATGGGGGTGCACACCAATAATCCCAACAATCAGCAGAATGAGGCAGAAGGATTGTGAGTTTGAGGCCAGCCTGGGCTACACAGCAAAACCCAGTTTAAACAAAACAAAACAAAACAAACAACAATAGCAACAACAATGACAACAAAAAACAGTGGTTACCATCAGAGGTTTGGGGTGTAAGGGGATGAAGAGAGGATATTTAACAGCATACAGGGGTGCCATTAGATACCAGGAATAATGGAATAACTTTTAATATTTTACAGGACAGTAGGGAAAACATGGTTGACAACAGTTAATTGTATATTTCAAAACAGCTAGTAGAGAGGATTTTGAATGTTCCTCAAATGATAAAATGTTGAATGTTTGAGGTGATGAATATGCCAATTAGCATACCTGATCATTATACACTATATACATATACTGAAATATCACACCATAGCCTATAAATATATACAATTCATATGCATCAATTATTAAGTTTCTAAAAATGTGTGAGTGAATTAAGATGGCTGGAAGAACCTTGGTATGATGGCACATGCCTGTAATACCAGGGACCCGGAAGGTGGAGCTAGGAGGATCATGAGTTTTAGGCCAGAGGCAGCCTGTGTAAGCAAGACCCTGACTCAAAATAAAATATAAAATATGGCCTGGAAGGTGTAGCCCCCTGGTAGAGCACTTGCAAAGTATGTGCAAGGCCCTGGGTTCAATTCTCCAGTATTGCAGGGGGCGGGGGGAAGATGACTGAAAGAAGAGTTAATTTAGAACAAGCTATTTCTAGGCACTCCAGGAATTTTAGAAGTTATCTAATTATAAATAATCAATATTCCAGTGGTAAATTATTCCTATTTGTTCATTAAAATAAATTTTCTAAGGACTTCTCTTAGCCAATATTGACTTTTTAAATCAAAATTAGTAGAATCTTACTTTTAAAAAGTCAACAGCTCTGAATTTTTGCTCATTTCGAGAATCTTTTCTCATTTGTTTCCATTAATAAGATATTTTCTAAAGTTTATTTATAATTAATCAATATAGAAGAGGCAGCTTCTTTCAGCTTATACCTGTAGAAACTCATTAGCTTGTATTTCAACACCAGCAAATATCAAGTGGTCACCCTTAAATTTCATAACCTTTTAAATCTGACCTTTCAAAGTTCTTATCATTCCTCTTAAATTAAGGGTAGAATGACCTTAATCAATCAAAAAGTCTACAGAAAATAAGAAATAATTTTATTGAAGTTCTCCAAACATAATGCAGAGGTTTGACTCAGCTGTAAAGTGTGTGTGTGTGTATGTGTGTGTTTGTGTGTGTGTGTGTCTCCTCAATTTCTTTCTTTCAACAGTTTACCGGAGAAATTTGGGTTACGAATCTTCTCTACCTGAAGTCAAAATTCCTTTCAAGATAAGAACAACCAAATGTCACATGAATTTTAGTTGACTAAAAACATGGGTTCAAGTACAAATGACATGATCACCAGGTAGTTTATGATTGGATTTTCTGCTTGTTTCAGAAAACCTGAAAAAGATTGTTTAATAAGAAATATTAATTTTGTCCACTCAACCAAATGTTTATTTAGGCCTAAATCTTTTCAAAAGGAAGCAAAATAAAATGTATAATGCTTCTCTGTTTATTTATTGTGGTCCTGGATGGTTGAATCCAGACCCTTGTTCATGCTAGACAAGTGCTCCACCACTGAACTGTACGCTTTATATTTTTTTATTTTGAGTCAGGGTCTTGCTAAGTTATACAGGACGCCTCTGCCCTCAAATTTGAAATCCTTATGCCTCAACCTCCTGAGTTGCTGGAATTACAGGGTGTACCACTGTGTCCAGTTATAATGCATTTTTATACTATGAAGAAAACTTATCATAAAAAATTTAAGTCCTTTTTTTTGTGTGTATATAGTGCTGGGGTTGTACTGCTGGCCCTTGAACATGCTGGGCAAGTGCTCTATCACTGAGTTACACTCCTAGCCCTAGTTCTAACCAACTTTAAATCATAAGTTCCAAATTTAAATATTTACTTATCAACCACTACTAGTAAAGCTAGGAGCATCTATGTTGTTAGGTGTCATGGAGTCATGGAGTCGTTGTCCAACTCATAGCAACCCTACATACAACTGGTAAAACATTATTGTTAGTGCTTCTCTGCTATTCATAGGGTTTTCAATGGCTGATTATTTTTTGGGAGTGGGTTGCTGGGTCCTTCTCCCAAGCCTACAGCACCTGGTGTTCCCAGGCCATCTCCTATCCAAGTACTAACCAGGCCTGACCTTGCTTAGCTTCCAAGATGGGATGGGACACTATAGTACAGCTGCAGGCATGAGTATCTATAGCAATGAAAAATTTAAAACTGTGTATCTTTTGGTCAGTTGAGGAGAAGTCTTGCTGGGAAAATGATGTTTAGAGACCTTTTGACCATTCAGACTTTTAAAAATGTAGATCAATAAATAAATATAGTAGATTTCTTTTGGGAGGGTGAGATTAGTGTCTTTGTTTATTTTTGAGACAAGGGTTTTATTATGTAGCCCAGGACTTGAACTCACTATGCTGCCCAAGCTGGCCTTGAACTGTGATCCTCCTCCTCAGCCTCCCCAGTGCTGGCATTAGAGGCGTGAGCTACCACATGTAGCTTTAGTGTCTTATCTACCTTTCTCTTCCCTAAGGTACCTACATAGTGCTTTGCATTAGTTATTTTATAGATATTATGAAAAATTAAAGGGTATTTTGTATAGTACAAAAGGTATTGATCAGAAATCAATATTTATCATCTGAAGATTAAAGAGAAGTCAACCACATGAAAAAAGTAAGGGAAATCCTGTCAACTATTTCTACTATTGCTTACTTGTGAATTTAAAGGATAATATATTCTACATAGTGGTAACAAATATTTCAGTTTTATAATTAGAAATATTATAATCACAAATAGTCAAAAAAATTAAAAACTCAAATATTTAAAAGGATGTATATATTCTCAGCCAATAATAAGACAAATGGAAATAATTAGCACTTATGTGTTTTAGAAGGCCCTTCCACATATAGTATTTTCATTCCCACAAAAATTTGGTGAGATAGATAGTGTTTCCCCTTGACAGGTCGGAAGCAAAAAAAAAAAAAAGCAAACAACCATAATGCATAACCACACCTCTTGACTATAAAATCTGCCATCTTCTGAACATTCCTCTTGCCTCATATACAGATAAATCCAAAGTATTGAAGAAAGCCTGTTTCTTGGTAAGACAATAGCTTAGAGTATACCTGGAGATAGGATTATTATGGTAAAAATGACAAATGACTAAAAGGAAGATCCTGTGGACACTTGAAAATCAGATAACTAGAAAATAATTGTGGATTAGATCTAGACACATCTATGTGGTCTGAGATGAAGGAACAGCATGGAAAAATTTTCACATCATTTATACAGTTTTTCTTGAAGTCACAATCACTTCTTACTAAGATATTTCTTATGGCAAAGGGAAGAACAACAACAAGAAAATAGACCCTACATGGATGAATGGACCTCTTCCATCAATGACCCAATATTATATTTCCATACTATCTAAACCTCTAAAAAAAAAGAGCTAAAATAAAGTCACTTCTAATGTAGAGAAATAATGATTTATGAACAAAGTTTGATTAAGAAAAGACATATAGATTTACACACTTAATATTTACTGAACATCTATCATGTGCTCAGTAGGGGATAATATGGAAGATTCAGAGATGAATGAGATATGGACTTTGATGAGGATACAGCTCAATGGTAGAGTGCTTGTCTAGTGTGCATAGGCTCTGGATTTGACCCCTAGCATGGCAAAAAAAAAAAAATTACAATAATGATTATTTAACACACATTGGGCTGGGCACAGTGGCATATGCCTGTAATTCCAGTGATGCAGGAAGTAGAGGCAGGAAGTATAGCAAGTTTGAGGATAGAGGCAGCCCACATAACTTAGTGAGACCCTGTCTCAAGATGAAAAATTAAAAATGGGGATGGGTGCAGGTTAGTGGTAGAGTGCTTACAAAGTATGTGTGAGGCCCTGGGTTCAACCTCTCAGTACTGTGTAAAAAAAGACGTGGACTTAAGGCTAGAATAGGGATCAGCAAACCTTTTCTACAAAGGGCCAGATAGCAAATATTTTTGGCTTTGTAAGACATGTTCCTGTTGCAAATACTCAACCATTATAGCATAAACACAGCCATACATAATATACAAATTAATGGGTATTGTTGTTTTTCAAAAAATCTTTATTAAAAAACACTGGTGGTTGACTAGACTTGGCCCATGGGCCACAGTTTGCCTACTCATGGTCGAGAACCATTAATAGGATGCATCAAATAACTACAACATGTTCAACGTAACTCTTCAGCCTTTTGTTATTTCCTGCTTGATCTGTTATAAAAGTTCCCCTCTATTGCATTGTGTCACCAACTATACTTCCCTAAATACTCCACTCGACACAGCTGCCAGAGTGATCTTATGTTTTAACACTATGTCACTGCTATTCTTAAAACTCTTCAATGGCTTAGCACTACTCACAGAAAAAAGTCCCTACTTCTTAGCAGAGTATAAAAGGCTCTTTGTGCTCTGTCCCCTGCTTTAGTCTCCTGACTTCTCCCCAACAATGTCTCTCTCTAGCACCCCTCCCCTACCTTTCATGCTGAAGCAATACTAAGCCACTCTAACACATCATGCTATTTTGTGTCCCTATTCCTTTGCATATGTTGTTTACTCTACCCACCAAGAGCCACTCACATTCACTCAGAAAGTTCCTCTGTGAAGGTTTCTCTTATTCCACAAGATGACCACACCTAATACCTTTTCACTTCCTTACCTTGCATATACTTTCTATTCCTCCACATGGAAGATTAGAGCTGCTCAATAGTAGGCAATTTACTTCTACACAGCGTTAGCATTAAATTCTTGTATAATGTATGGCACATAGTAGGTACTGAATAAATCTATTTTGAATCAAAGTCAATCAAAGTCATAAATTATATATTACTATTTCAAGAAGAAAGACAGTGTATCATTCCTGAAAGGGAGAATCAGTACACCTCTGAGGAAAGGGTAACATAGGAGTCAGATAATGAGAAGACAGGTAAACAAAAAGGGTTCAGATCCTCAATGAAGCAAAAAAAGCAAGAGCAGAGAGGCTGCAAAATAATTAATGCCTCATAACTAGTGAGTATTTCAATGTGGCTGAATTGTATGGAGAATAAGTGGGAAAATACCAGGAATAGCCTGATAGAATCACATCTAGAAGACCTCACGCTAAGGAGCCTATACTTTGCTCTGCAAACAATGCGCAGGTACGAGGGGTAGAATGATCTGAAACAGGAAGGTGGTGGTGGCAATGAGGGCTGAAAGATACTACACCACAACAGAACTGACAAGATTGGGAAATGACCTAATGTAAGACACACAGCAGCAGGAATCAGAAATAATCCTGAAGTTTAAGCCTGGGAAATTGGTATAAACAGGGAAATAGGAGTAGGAAGGAAAGTAGTAAAAAAGACAATTTGGTTTTGGAATGATATATTTTAGACCTGAGAAAATTGTCCAGGTGGGGGCTTTTAGTACGAATCTGAAAACGGGAGACAGATACTTTCAGGAGATAAGATATAAATCCAGGAATTATCTATTCATAGTAATTAAAAACTAAAGAAGAGAGATGAGAAAGAATCAAGGACATTTATTTATCAATCTTTACTTGTTAAAATAAAAGTATCCTGGTATATATTTCTACCATAGCATCTGCAACATTATCATACTAATTTGCAAATGATTCCATTTCCCTGATTGAAATCCTTGAGGAAAGACGTCAAGATTTATCATCTTTGTATTTTCAGCCTAATAACGCAAAAATAGCAATTGTTTAGTGCACTTGTTGCATGAAACAGCCCCTGTAATTCTAGTACGTAAAATACCCACCTTCCTATGACATATTACAACTGATACAGCACAAAGGTTAAAAAAGTTCCACAATCTTCACTTCACATGTTTCTGTCAGACTGTGGTGAACTAAGATAAACTGATGGTCACCAATGGGCAGATCCTATCATTTTCCTACACACCACTCTGAAGATTGGGCGGTGAATAATTAATTCTTATTCCATCTCTCTCCATCAAAAGTCAGTATTACCCTCATTTTGGCATGCTTGAAAGGAAAAAGAATATTAGCATGGTATTTGTTGCTGTTATTGTTGGTAGGTGCTGTTGAGTCAGGTCTGACTCCTAGCGACCCTATGTACAACAGAACAAAACACTACCCGACACTGTGCTTCTCTGCTACTCAGGGTTTTCAAAGGTGGATTGTTTCAGGAGTGGATTGCCAGGTCCTTCTCCCTTGCCTGCAGCCCCTGGTATTCCCATGTGATCTCTCATCCAAGGACTAACCAGGCTGACCCTGCTTAGCTTCTGAGATCAGGCGGGATCAGATGCCCAGGTGCTATTGGGCAGCAAACGCCTAATCTGTGGAGTTGATTTTCCTGACCTTTATGTGTCTGTTCATAGCAGTGGACTGGGCTGCTCGCACCAGACCCTCCAGTTCAGCACCACTGAAATTCTTGGTCTCCACCGCCAATTCTTTAATGTCCACATCCGCAGAGAGTAACTGATGCCCTCTCATCCTTGCTGTGTGTATGTGAAGGATCTGTAATCGACCTTTCTCATCTGGCAAGCCTGATGGAATTAAAAATAAAACAGACATTTTCTTAGTCTGGAAAGCCCATCAGATGAGATTACTGTAATCCTTATGCTTTTCCTCTAGGTACTCAAGCATGCAAATACCTGCTAGTAAACATTAAATTATATCACATTGTTCTTGTTAATAATTCTGAATGCCATATGTGCTCATAGGTACACACACCCATCAGTGACAGATCTGCTTACCAATCTCCATTTTAACTTCCAGTCTTCCAGGTCGAAGGAGTGCCTCATCTATCAGATCTGGTCTGTTAGTCATTCCTAAACGCAGATGTTAAAACAACAAAGGATCAGAGTTCAAAAATAAGATAAAATGTCCCTTCAGTACATGTAAAAATAGCAATTTCCCTAACAAGCTAAGAGGACATTTTATGAAAGTCAAATAGGAAGCCAAATTATTTAAAAATAAAACCAGCATTTGTTCTTGATCTGTTTTAATGAAAGTATCAGGAAACTCTGTGATTAAAACTTCCAGTGTTTAAAAAGAAAATTTATGGTTCAGAGAGAGTAAATGACCTGTCAAAGGGAGAGAGCGGCAACGTGAACGTGATCTCTCCGACTCTGAAGTCCCTTGCCCTTTTTTGCAAGCCAGTAGTTTCAACTTTCATAAAACAGTACAGTTTTTTTTTTCCCTCTTTCCCAAAAGTCATCTTAAGGAGGAGCTTAGTATATAAAATAGTAAAAGAAGACATTCTAATAGTACTAGGGGATCTGAAGCTCACTCCCTGGAACCCCACTGAGGATCCTTGGAGGCCTACTGTAAAGCATCTAAAACCACTGCATCACATTACACTGCTTTTTTCATCTGTGGTTGATCTATAAGCTTAAATCTACACATCACTAAAACCTATCTTTCATTTTTCTTTTAAGCCTAGACACTAAAATAGTTAAATCTTTTAATCTCATTTCTCTTAATTTGGAAATACTGGCAAAATAGCACAGTCACAACCTACACAGATTTCAATGTATCTAATGTTTTCCAAAGAACAGAACATTTTTAAACAAAGGTAAACACACCAATGACGAGGATGTTGTTCAGCTGCTCTACCCCATCAATTTTGGACAGCAATTGGTTGACAACAGTGTCATGAACTCCTGTGCTACCAGCCATGCTCCCTCTCTGTTTGCAGATGGCATCAATTTCATCAAAGATGATGATGTGCAGACCACTGTTAGCACCAAGCTATTAAGGGACAACATTATGTTAAAGGTCATAATTTGAATGTATTATTAAATAAACCAATCAAAAAAGTAAAACAAAGTTTTCAGTAAGTTGACTTTGCTCCATTTTGACTAGTAAATATAATGAATGCAATGTAATCATAGTTATTGCCCTCTCAAAGGTGTTGGAACTGCATTCTCGGCGTTCTGCAAACTGACAATGCATTCTAGAACCTCATACTTAATAGCCATAAAACAAAAACATACATTAAATACTGACATATAGCATATATATGTGTAGAAAGTGAATAATTCATCTAATAATTAAATGTGAGTTTATGTATGTCTTATCTTATGATGTGAAAGAACTTTTGTATCTATCAGGTGCATCTAGTAACTCACTCAGAGACAGCTTTCTCCTATTGTCCCTGAGTTTTGGTGAGACAGTTCCATAAGCAGTAGGTTTAATAATTGGTCATTTTATATAGCTTATGATACCTCCACTGAGAAGGTGGCTTAGAATTGGGCAAATGGGTGAAGGAATTGAACATGATTCCTATTCACTTGTAACATATGGAAACAGATTACTTCTTCCTAAGAGTCAAGTGAGAACAGGACACAGTTTATAAAAAGAATAGGGTAAAGGGCATTACTGGTTTTTGCAGTGATTTCTGTTTTAGTATTGAAAACAGTTGCAATTAAAAACTAGTCTACATATTTTGAATCTTTAATAGAGGTAAATATGTTTGAATAATAATAATTCATTAGATTAAATTAATATGGACCTTCCAACAATTTATATTTAAGTAATTAAGGCTCCTTTGAGGGATCAAAGGGGGAAGAGCAATCTATAAATTTTTTCTTAAAGTTTTTAATTGACATATAATAATTATACATATTTGCATGCAAGGTACAGTGATATTTCTTTTTTCTTTTTCTTTTCTTTCTTTCTTTCTTTCTTTCTTTTTTTTTTTGCAGTACTGGGGGTTGAACCCAGGGCCTCATGCTTGTATGCTTGCATGCTTTGCAAGTGCTGGACGACTGAGATGTATATCAAGCCCATTTTTTTTCACTTTTTAAGACAGGGTCTTGCTAAATTATGAAGACTACCTCTAGTCTCAAACTTGCAATCCTCCTGCCTCCACCTCCCCAGCCGCTGGGATTACAGGCATGAGCCACCACGCCCGGCTTCAGTGATACTGCAATACGCGTATATAATGTAGAAGATCAAATCAGGATAACTGGCATATCCATCACCTCAAGCATTTGCTCATCTGAGGAACATGCAACATCCTCTCTATTAGCTATTTATACAATTAATTGTGTCAATCATGGTTGTTTTTTTTTTTTTGTTGTTGTTGTTTTGTTTTTTTTGAGACAGGGTCTCATTATGCAACCAAGGCTGGTCTGGAACTAGCTATGTAGTTCAGGCTGGCCTCAACCTGTGGTCCGCCTGCTCCCACCTCCTGAGTGCTGGGATTATAGGCATATGCCCCCATGCCTAGCTTCCTTTCTTTTTTAACACAAAAAAAGAACACTAGGGATTAACAGAACAAAACAGGTGAGAATGAACATAACCTAAGTATGAAAACATATGAATAATACAAATTAAATGAGTATTAGGTATGGTGGTGGTGGTTGTTGTTAAGTGCTGTCTAGTTGAGTGTGACTCATAGTGATCCTCTTAGGGTTTATTGCGACTCTCATAGGGTTTTCAATGGGTGATTGTTTGGAGGGATTACTTTGAGAGTGGATTGCCACATCATTCTCCAATTTGTGTGGTGCTAGGGATAAAACCTGAGTGCTTACCAACTGAACTAAACCCCAGTGCTTAGGTATGGTTAGAATTCATTAAATCTCTGGTAAAAATATAATCTTCTTTTTTTATTGTTTTGTTTCTTATTTTGTGGTATTGAGGGTTGAACCCAGGGCCTCATGCTTGCACACTTTGTAAGTGCTGGACCACTGACTTGCACCCCTAGCCCATTTTTTTACTTTTAGAGAAAGGGTCTCACTAAATTACGCAGACTGCCTCTGGACTCGAACTTGTGATCCTCCTGCATCCGCCTCCCGAGCCATTGGGATTACAGGTGTGTGCCTCCGGGCCTGGCTAATCTTCTTTTTTATATAAAAATAACAGTTGTGTTAAATGAGCAAAAGGTGTAAAATACAATGACTTGGGAGGCTGAGGCATGAGGATCCTAAGTTTGAGGCCAGAGGCAGCCTGTGTAACTTTGAGACAGTGAGACTGTCTCAAAATAAGAAAAAGAAATAGATGGGGCTGGGAGTGTTGCTCAGCCTCTAAATACAGTAATTCTATGTGAGAGGAGAGCCTTGTGTCCGTGTAAGTTTCTTCTTTTTACTTTTATTTACTTTCTTTTTCTTGATTCTTTAAAAAAAATTAATTTACTTAATTTTTCCCATCAAAGCTTCTAAAATTTAGGTTTTATTATTTATTTTTCTGAATCTTACAAATTGTTCTCTTTCCACAAATATTTTAGAAACTAAATTTGAGTCTGAAAAAAATCAATTTCATTTTTCAATATTACAGATGTCTACTGATAAATGATAGTATGCTTCTTAAAAAGAAAAAAATATCCCACGCAAGGCACAGTGGTGCATTCTTGTAATCCCAGAGGCTTGGGAGGGTGAGGCAGAGGTCTCCAGAGTTCAAGGCCAGAGGCAGGTGGTGCAACTTCGCAAGATCTTGTCTCAAAATAAAGAAATAAAAAAAGGGAGGTGGGGGGTGCAGCTCAGTGGTGGAGCATGTGCCTAGCATAAGTGAGGCCCTGAGTTTAATCTCCCAGTACTGAAAAAAGAACAAACAAAAAGCCCACAACCCCCAAACTGTTCATCTTCCCATCTGCAGAAAAGTGTGGCGATGAGAAATTAGAAGTATAAGTTTAGCTTTGCCAAAGCACTTCTTTGTAGAAGGGTCTAATTAACTCTTGCCACCTTCAGTGCAACACCAGGATACTCTTGTTTGTAACTGAAAAATTGTGGGATCTTATATTATTTTGAAAAGACATTTTTATTTGGGGTGGTCTGTCCAATACAGCAAGAAACAAAAAGTTGCCATAATGTATAAATTTTGCTGTCATCGTACCCTAGGTTGCTTCTTGGAATCACAACTTCCTCCTCAGTCCAACCTTAAAAATCACCTATGTAGACAGGGATGCCAAAGACAACAAGAACCCTGTGTTTGATTAAACAATCACAGAGGCAATCTGTCCTAAGCATAATTTGGTACACTCCTGACCTTTTCAGAACCTTACTAATCTTGTGACCTGTCATCAGTTTCCTTCCCCCAACCTAGTCAGTACAATAACACCAATTTTTTACAGGTGTGTTACTTAAATAAAGGCAAATTCTTATTGTAATAAATTAGGAATCAGGTAAGGAAGGACGTCAAGATTAATGTTCACAGATTAATATAGCCAAGTCATCAATAAACTAATTTCCACAGTGCAATCCCCTTTAATTTGTTGGCTTCTAGCTCTGTTTTTACCATCGGCAGTCTTTCCCCATAAAAACAGAGCTGATGCTGGTCAGCTCCTGGCAACAGCCTTCGAAAGTAGCTGTTCTATATTTAACTAGTTTGACCTATATGGAAGTATTCATCTTCTTCAGTCTGGACTGTCCAGAATCACAGAGGGGATGCTTTTCTTTATTATGTAACACACATTTACCCTCCATGGGGTCATTAGCTGGTATACCAATCCATTTCTGGATGTAAAGACTGAGAAAGGTATAACTGAAAGGATGGCTATGATTAGAACCTATCTAGAAATTCTTTGTCAACTCAGTTTTTATAATTAGTAGTGTCATATTTAAACTGCCTGTAAGTTTAAAAACAGTACTAACGTAACCCATGTAGCCATGTGGAAACTGTCACAACTAAGATTTTATAAAATGCTTCTCTATATGGTATTTTAACTCACCTGTGCCCAGTGTACAATCATCAGAGTCTATTAGATTCAATTGCAGGGTTTTAGTTTCTTTTTGAGCAGTTCAAACTATTTATAAAGACTGATATCTCCCTGGGTATGGTGGCACACACCAGTAATCCCAGTGATTTGGGAGGCTGAAGCAAGAGGGCTGCAGCTTTGAAACTAGAGGCAGCCTGCGCAGTTTAGTGAGTTTGTTGTTTGTTGTTAAGTGCCATCGGGTCAGGTCTGACTCCTAGAGACCCTCATATGGTTTTCGATGGCTGATTATTTCAGGATTGATTCGAGAGTGGTCTGCCACATCCTTTTCCCATTTGGGTGGTACTGGAGTCTGAACTCAGGGCCTCACAGAGCACAGAACTGCACTGAGATACTGTCTTAAAAATAAAAAATAAAGCCAAGCATGGTGGCATATGCCTGGAATCCCAGTGACTTGGGAGGCTGAGGCAGGAAGATTGTGAGTTTGAGGCCAGAGGCAGCCTGTGTAATTTAGCAAGACCCTGACTCAAAATAAAAAATGGACTTGGGATGCAGCCCAGTGGTATAGCACTTACAAAGTATGTGAGGGACCCTAGGTCAACCCTCAAGTACTGCATAAATAAATAATAAAGGGGGGACTAGGAGTGCAGCTTAGTAGTGGGGTTCTTGCCTAGTGCATGAGGCCCTGGGTTCAACACCCCAATACTGCAAAATAAAATAAATTTTTAAAAATTGAAAAAAAATTTCACAACTTTGTCTTCCAAACAACAAAAAGGAAAATATATTTTTAAAATAGCATAAAACTCATTTTATTTTTCAATAACCAGGAGTCCATTGGGTCTTTTTTATAAATCTAAGATGTATATATATGTATATGTATATATATGTGTGTGTGTGTAATGCTGAAATATTGTCCTTGAAATTATGTCATTATCAATTATTCCCTACTATGTTTTTAAAAGATTAATAAAAAATGTAATAATGATGAAATTACTTAGAAGAACTACTTAGAAGAATGGTATAATAATGAAATAAATATTATTATGACATCATCCTTGGCCAGAATATGGCAAAGAACAATCAACAGAGAAAACACATTTTGACTATTCCTTAGCAGGAAATGCAACATCATTTAAATACTAAATTGAACAACAGATTTATATGGACCAATATAAATAGGAAGTATAACAGAAATACACTCACATTTAAAAAAAAATCAGTTATTTCCTCTCAGCCCCTTAAAAATGGTATTCAATGGACTTATTTTCATTATTTCTGTTGAGAAGACAGCTTCTACCTTTTAACTAACTGGATAGGGCCTGCTCACATTAGGGAGGGCAATCTGCTTTACTCAGCCCACTAATTCTAAAGTTAATGCCATCCAGAAACACCCTAACAGAAACACACAGAATTCTGACCAGCTTCTGGGCATCCTGTGGCCCGTTCAAGTTGACACATAAAACTAACCGTCATAGTAAACTCTGGTCTGATTTTGAAATAATTTAATATTTTTCTAAGACCCAAATCAAATTTCCTCTCAGCTCTGACAACTCAATCCTGCCACTCTACAAGTAAGCTGACTCAGTCTAAATTTTATGGATTGAACATAAAATATCCCTCACAGGTCCAGATTTGGAATGTTTGATCTCCACGATTTTGGGAGATTGTGAAAACTGTAGGAGGTAGGCCCTAGCTGGAGGAGGAGGTTACTGGGGTTCTTGGAAGTATATTGTCCCGGGCCACTTCCTGTCTCATGCTCTGATTCCTGGTCAGCCATGAAGCGAACAGCTCTCTGCCACCACATATTCTTTCTGCCATGATGTTCTGTCCAAGCACAGGGGACCAAGAAACCATGAACTGAACCCCCTGAAACCGTGAGCCAAAATAAGTACTTGGTTCTTTAAGGTGTTCTGTCAGGTATTTTGTCACAGCAACATGGAAAATAACAGATACAGTAAGCTACCTTTCTGTACATGGGCCTTACAAATATATAATTCTGTAAGTCTATTCAAGGATTTAATTTCTCCCCTTTCCAAAAGATAAATGAGCTCAAGTCTTTGGAAGTAATGTAGTAAAAAAGTGTCACTTGAAAAAATATTCATGATCTGTTTTTGCAAAACCTTTGGCTTACACAATCATCTCCTTTTGTATTATGAACATGTAGGTAATGACATCTCACATCATGGAAATCCCACATAATCTCTGGGGCAGTGCCATACATAAATTAGGTATCAAATAAATTTTACATTCAAGTTATTTCAAAATCTAGATCACAGTAAGAAGTCTGCCTCTATAATTCTGGGTTTCATTTATCATTTAAGTGTTGACAATTTTTTACTATGTTATATTCATATTACCCTCCTTTGTTCCTCTTCAGCATCAGCAAAAAGTTTGCGAATGTTAGCCTCAGATTCTCCTACATATTTGTTAAGGATTTCTGGCCCATTGACCACTTTGGGCTCTCTTGCATTCAACATCTTGCCAATCTGTCGAGCCAAGAGAGTCTTACCACAACCTGGAGGTCCATATAATAGGATGCCTTTAACATGTTTACAACCTGAAAAGGAAAAGAAATAGTCTTATACCAACTAACTAAAATCCAAGTAAGACATCCAAAGTTTTCTTTCTTCTTCATATGCATATTGATGTCATTTACATATACCAATGTACATGTGCTGTGAACAGAATGAGTATTTGAATCTCTTTTTTAAACAGAAAATCCAGAAACAATTCCTATACCAGTACCAATGTTTGAAGGACAAATAGCTGCCAGTTATAAATCTTTGGAAAAGTACATTTGGACTATCACTTCAAACAAGCACTTTTAATTCTGAAAATATCTCTTTGATCTAAGTTTCTAATTAGGAAATATTACCCATTTTCATTATCCTTTAAGGTCTGGGAAAAAATGTTTAGAGGCAAATATAACTGAAAACAAATCTATTTGATACAGCAGGCTATGAAAACTGTATCTTAGTCATAAGATAACGTGTACCTGCCAATACAAGCACGTGAAAAATGAATAAGCATGTCTGAATTGGATGGGTATAGAAGTATTCACAGAGTACAGATGGGTGTCACCGACTTTTTGGATAAAGCTGAAGAAAGCATCATGTGACTAATGTTAAGTGAAGCACACGCTTGCTTCTTTGGAGCAAACGAGATGAAAATGAAGTTTCAAAAAGTAGTATTCAATTATTTTCTAGGCAAGTACTGCTAAATGCCTTTAAGATGCCATAAACAATCCAAAATAGAAGCTGGATGTGGTGGTGCATGCCCGTAATCCCAGCGTTCAGGAGGCTGATGGAGGAGGATGGACACAAGTTCCAGGCCAGCCTGGTTTACATAGTGAGTTCCAGGCCAGCCTGGCTTCAAAATACCCTGTTTCAAAACAAGCAAACAAGCAAGCAAGCAAACAAACAAACAAACAAAACAAATCTCAAATCATAAGGTTAATGATCTAGACCCCATACATGAATGTTTGCTCCACTTCTTAAGATGAAGATGACGTGTAGCTTGTTTCCCTCTCTAGGGATCCTTACCTTTCTAGCAGTTTTATAGTTAAGAAGCATAATTCCTTTCTGGTAAGTTTTTTCTTCATACTATATTAAGAAAAAGCACTCTATGAACTAATGGATTATTAGATTTCAGTGTTACACTCATTACTACAGGTGAAAAAACATCTCTGGAAATGTGATATGTATACACGGTATGTTTCCATGGAAAATGGTTTGTCCTTATTCACAATGAAAGCTTTAAAAACTACATATCTAAGGAAAAGTACAATGATATATTTGATAGCTCAAGTAAAATAAACCACAGGACACAACCAACTCTACTAGAAACTTTAAATTTTGAGGAGGACATCCTTTGTCTTGCACTACTAGGGAGAAGAATCCAGGGCCTTGCATAAGCTAGATAAGCACTCCAACGCTGAGCTGCACCCTTAACCCCCTTTTAAATTTTTTATTTTGAGGCAGTGTCTTGCTAAGTTGTGCAGCCTGTCTCTGACCATGAACCTGAGACCATCCTGCCTTAGTCTCCCAAGTACTTAATTATAGGCACATGTCATGGTGCCCAGCTACATCTACCCTTATGTAAAGATAAGATTCTCTTTGAAGGCTTAGAGTCACAACCCTTCTCATCTGAGCAAATCCCTGCTCCAAGAACCATAGCCCAATAAGATGTCTTTGGCCTTTGTCCTATCCCTTGAGCAGAAGTGGGAGGGAGGTAAGGGGACAAGCCCTGAACTTCCCTGAGAGACCAACATAACCAAACACTACCAGCATCCAAGTCTCTGGGACACACTAGATGAGGATTTGGAACCTGGCCCCTAAATCTTCACTTCCAAGCTATTGCTACCATCATGACTTGAAACTATTCAGAGGCAGATGATGCTGATGGTAAAACAGGCACAGAGAAAGGAGAGCCAAATAGGAGAAAAGGAAGATTTGCTAAGTACCTACAAAGCACCAGGCTTTACCCTCATCTCCAAGTTCTTGGCTTTCTCACTTTCTCTAAGTTCATTAACTTCCTCTTAACTATGCTTCCTTTCATGGTAAGCCATGTCTTCTTGGAAGGATTCTTAACTTTCTGGTCTTATTATACTTCTGTTATACCTATCCTGAGAGCACTGAAGACAGTATGGCTTTATTACATCTACATGCTGCACAGAGCACAGCTAGAGGAAATTACACCACTGTGCTGACTGACATCCTCCCTGTTTCATGCTATCTAATTTCAGTTCCACACTGTTTTCTCAACACTGCATGCCACCCTATATTTGGTCAGCTCTTCTCTAATTCTCCTTGTTAATTATTGAGATCCTCACTCTTCTTCTCAAGACTACCTCATGCCACTAAATCTTAGAGATGACCTAGATTCCTACCTCACATATTAAAAAAGAAAAAAGCTAACAATTATGAACTTCCATCAACTCTCTGCTTCTTCATAAACTGGTCAGCAGACAAATCTATTCTCCACCTCAACTACAATTCTCAAAGAAGGAGTTTTTCTTCCTCTTCTCCAAGGTTTATGTTGCAATAACTCATGAACTTTCTTCTCTATTTGAGGGTGCACTATTCAAGGGCAAGTCCTGTTTTACTAATCTTGAATCACAACACCCAGCATAATGCCTAGTATATAAAATATACTTAATAAAGGGCTGAGTAAGTAAATTGTTGATTCCTTTTCTCCAAAACTCAAAAAATATGAGGGAAAGAAGACTGTTTTGGTAAATTATTTGAAGCTATTAATTTATGGAGCAGTACTTTCTTTCACTGCTGAATTAATTTAAATACCTGAAAAATATTTGCAATGACTGAGACTTTGTAAATTTAGCAAAACTGTATAATGTATAAGTACTAGAATCTTTACAACTCTGTTTTAGTAACTAGAAAATGTTTAGTTTAATGTGGTTTGAATTAAATTGGCTAATATCTAACAAAATAAATAACTCACAAAATATTTCCATGAAAGTTAAGAGAAAAAGAGATACAATGCATGTTCATGGAACTTATTACACAAATCACTGAAATGACAGAATACATTCAATATAATATCAACAGGGATATTTTAGAGGCTCTAGTCTACATTAGTACTATGATTCTTTCAGGACCTCAAATAAGCACATCAAAAGTAAACATTGACATATGAAGATTTTCAAAATCCACTTCCATAAAGAAATCAGTTACTTGAAATGGGACTTTGTTTTTACTATTATTATAATAGTCTTCTCTGACTTATTAAATAAGCATTGATCTCTAATTTTAAATGAGTCATAAAAACTAATTCCCTTCAACAAAAGTGTATTAAGTTCCTGTTTAAGTACTAAGGTAGGTGTTAGGGATACAAACATTAAAAAAGACAGGCCGTACCTGCAGGGAATTCTTGGCTTGGTAGGAAAGACAGAAATAAAAATAAGTTTTCTATAATGTAATATGAGACATCAGAGATACGTATCAAATATCTTTGGAATCTAGTCAAAAGAGACTGATTCTGCCAGGGTGACGGCAGAAAAGTAGGGATGAATGCAGGGGAAGATATAACATTGAAACTGAGCCTGGAAGGATGAGTAGGAGGCTCATGGTTGGATAGTGGAGAGAAAATGGCACCATAAAGAAAGAGATTAGCAGAGTCAAAGGCATAGAGGTATGGACAAAGACACTATTCTCTCAAGATAGCCAGCAGTGACCTACTGTAGCTAGAGCATTGAATGGGGGACAAGTAGTGCCTGGAGACAGGACTGACAAGTTTCTCAACTATTGCAGGCCTTGACACCATGCCCCTGAGTTTTCAACTTGTTTCACAGATGATAAGAAATGTGTATAAAAGCTAAATCTGCTGGTTGTTGTTGTTGTTAGATGCCGTTGAGTCGGTATCTGCTGGTAGAATAGAGGAAGGACTGGAGAATGAAGATGCAAAGGGTGGAAGGCTAGTTGGAGGAATGTTCTTAGCCTTTTCTTGGAGACTACTCACTAGCTGACTGGATTTTTGTCAGCTGTGCTTTCGGACCACTCCAAGTCTTCTGGGAGGACAGGAACAAATCGGTCCAGAGGTCTCAGGGGGACATCTTTCTCCCCTGCTGATGCCCAGCTTTCTCCTGAGCTTCTTCAGGACATTAAAGCCTGGCTCTCATGCTGGGGAGCCTCTGATTCCTGACGGAAAGACTGTCTGACTGCTGAGCTGTGCAGACTGCTGTGTCTTTTTTCCCCTTAATGTCTTACAGGTCCCCTCGCTACTCAGAGCTCAGTAACCTGGGTTAGTGCATTAAACAGCAAAAGGGAAGTATGAAAGAAAAAGAAACGAGTGGAACTTATTTAAACTGTCATATTCTTTCATTCCACTGAGTTTCTTTCCCATAGAATAATAATTTCCACAGGAAAATGCATATGTACAAAAAGTTGCACACAATTTTGAGGGGATTCCCAAATTCTCTGAGATCAATCCATGGAATTTAAAACCCCCTGAAAATATTAATGAAGTTAAGAGATTAGGAGTAGAAGAGGTAACTGTCATAGAAAATGGTAGGAAAAGAAGATGTGGGAGATATTCTTCAGAGCTTAGAGACCAAATGGAAAAGGATGACTTGAGAGCATCCAGCAGCTTGGGCACACCTGAGGGACACCAAGGATATGGCAAGAGGAAGAGGAGCCAGTTTGGAGAGTAAGGGGACTCATTTCTTTGCTTTTGGCTATAAGGTATTTGACATTCAGGCAGAAATGCCCTTTTTAAGTATAGACTGAAAGCTCAGAAATGATAGCAAAACTACTGGTTCAATACTTATGAATGGGTGCTCTAGGCACATGAAAAGTCACAAGAGTTTTATTCATTTATTGACTGATTGAAGTACAGGGGTAGGGTCTCACGCATGCTAAGCAAACACTTTACCACAAACTACACTCCCAGGCTCTTTTAAATTTTGAGACACAGTCTTGCTGAGTTGCACAGGCTATTTCTGGCCTCAAACTCATGATCATCCTGCCTCTGCAACCAAGTAACTGGGACTACAAGTGTGCACCACAGTGCCCAGCTTATTTGTTCAATTTGTTTGAGTTAGGGTCTAACTTATACTACCCAGCCTAGCCTCAAACTCCTGGGCTTGGATGATCCTCCTGCCTCAGACTCCTGAGTAGCTCAGACTATAGGTGTGTGCCACCTTGCTCACAGAAAGTTTGAAGCAGAGGAATGTGACAATAGGGACACATCCTGCAGGAATAGGAGATGAGGCCTAGGAGGGAGCCACTAAATTTAAAAATCAGCAAGTTCATGTTGAACTGGATCACAAGGCCTTAGATCAGGGTCATTTGGGATTGAGGTGCTTTCTTGTTAAGTAGAAGGAAGCTAAGCAAGCTGGGCGTGGTGATATACCCCTGTAACCCCAGCTACTTGGGAGGCTGATGCAGGAGGATCACAGGCTCAAGGCCAGCCTAAGCAATGTAGTGAGACCCTGTCTAAAGAAATAAATAAATAAGGGCTGGGATGTAGCTGGGATGGTAGAACACTTGCCTAGCATACACGAGGGCCTGGGTTCAATCCCCAGTGTGGGGTGGTAAGGGAAGGAAGTTAACTGGTATAAGCAAGAGATCACACTTTTAGCAACTCTGGCGACAGAGAAGAGAGACGCAGGGAGGCAGGTTGTCAGCATGCCTCTCTTTCTGAGACTAGTTAAGAAAATAGGGAAGAGGAAAGAAACTGAGGTTATGCCTCTTGGATTCTGTTAAATGGGAAGCAGGAGCTAGCTAGGTAATCTACAAAATAAGGCAGGAGGAAGGGATATTGGGCAATATGCTAAAAGTTTGGAAAGAACATGAGGAATTGGGAAAATGTGTAGGCAAATGTGTCTGAGCAGAGAGATGTCATTACATAAGATAACTCAGCACAAAGGATTCAGGTCATTGAGGGACTATCCCCTTTGTTATAATTATATAAGGAAGTTGCAGTCTTAGGTAAGGTATAGACTCTTATTCAATTCCATAAATATAAGTTTCATCTAAGCATAAAAATCTTGATATTTTTTTGGTTTTGACCCTTTTGTTTATTTAGCTTGTTTTGTTTGGGGGGGGGCGGTGAACCCAGGGCCTGCATGCTAGGTAAGTGCTCTATCACTGAGCTGCACCTCTAGCTCTTTTTAAAAGAATTTAAAATTTTTGAGATAGGGTCTCACTAATTGTGCAGCCTGCCTTTGGCCTTGAACTTGTAATCCTCCTATCTCAGCCTCCCAGGTCACTGGGATCACAGGTGTAAACCATGGGACCTGGCTTAACCTCTCTCTCTCTCTCTCTCTCCCCAAAACTGAGTCTTAAAGATTAGCAAAATTAAGTAAATAACAAGATTAAATTAATTTGAGATCAACATATTAATAACTTCTCTCCTTTTCCCTTCTCCCTTCCCCTCCCTTCTCCTTTCCTTGTACTGAGAAGCTGAACCCAGGGCCCTGCACATACTTTGCAAGTGCTCTACCACTGAGCTGCATCCTTGGCCTCTCTTTATTTATTTATTTATTTATTTATTTATTTATAGACAAGGTCTTCCTAAATTATACAATCTGCCTTTGACCTTGAACTTGCAATACTCCTACTTCTGCCTCCCAAGCTACCAGGATTATGGGGGAGTGCCACCTGACTTGTTACCTAATTTCTCCATTCAAAAGTGTAAGGTGAAAATTATCATGTCTGCTTTCATCATTTTTTTTTTATTAGCAATTTTTTTTTTTTTTTCCGGTACTGGGGGTTGAACCCAGGGCCTCGTGCTTCCATGCTTTGCAAGTGCTGGACCACTGAGCTGCATGCCCAGCCCATTTTTTTTACTTTTTGAGATAGAGTCTTGCTAAATTACGCAGACTGCCTCTGGTCTTGAACTTGCTATCTTCCTGCCTCCGCCTCCCGAGCCGCTGGGATTACAGGCATGCGCCACTGTGCCTGGTTTAACTTTTTTTTTTTTCATTTCCACACATTTTAAGGCTTTAATTTTCATTTCCAACTCATTCCCATTTTCTCACCTTCCTTTATAACTTATATAACAAAGAGCCACTGTGGGCTACTAGTACAATCCAATATAGTTCCAAAAGCTACACACTTTGGGGGCTGTGGGGGAGCTCAGAGGAAGGATGCTTTTCTAGCATGTGCAAAGTCCTAGGCTTAAGCCCCAGCACTGCAAAAAAACAAACAATCCTACTTTTTATTTGAATGAGGCAAAAACATATTGAAAATTCTTGATTATAGTAATAGAAAGGCAAGTGGAAGTAAAATGCATAATCCAAAGTGGTCATAAACAGGTTTATATATGTGGTTTTGAAATTTAAGTGGTTATGTTTTGTGTGTATGTATACATAATACATATTTTTATAGTATATAGTTGTATTTTATATACATTATAGTGCGTGAGTGCGTGTGTGTGTGTATGTGTGTGTGCGCGCTCACCAGGGACTGAACCCAGAGCCTAGACACTACCACTCAGCTACACCCCCCAGTACTCTAATTATATTGGATAAAGGAGTAAATGAAGCTCTAAGATATCATATTCTTTTTCTCATTCAGCAAATGATACATGTTATAGTGAGTAGAAGAGAAAATTCTCCTCTGATTGCTTCTACTTTTCTCAATGAAATAATGATTCCAGGTCACCAGGTACTGGTGAAAACAGAAGATGGGAAGAGGCAGTGCTGGGGGTTTGAGAGAACAAAGAAGAACTTGTCAACTGAGAGAATAGGACAGTAAATGATTAGGGAAATACAGAAGGAATAGCAGAAAATGTATATTCTAAAAAATACTGAGGGCCCACTTTTGATATGGCTCATAAATTTAAAGTAAGACCAGACCTATGATTTTACATTTTCTAAAGCTGTATTTTCATTTCAGCCACACCATCTTGGCATCAGATCCTGTCTGATCTTAGAAGCTAAGCAGGGTTGGGCCTGGTTAGTCCTTGGATGGAAGACCATCTGGTAATACTGGGGCTACAGGTTTGTGAGAAAGACCTGGCAGCCCACTTCCTAAAAAATCAGCCATCGAAAACCCTATGAACAGCAGAGAAGCACTGACACAGTGCTGGGCATGGACACTGTCGGAGAGTGCTTCGTTCTGTTGTACATAGGGTCGCTATGAGTCGAATCTGACTCGACAGCACCTAACAACAACAAAGCCATGTTTAACAGCCAGAGTACTGGCATAGAATAGGCAAGGGGCTGAGAAATACTTGGGGCTTTGATACAGATAGGGAGCAAGGCCATCAACGGGGTATGCAAGGAGGATAAATATGATATAGCCCATAGACTTTTAAGTTGGGTAAAGAGAAAGAAAAAGACAATGAGTCTGGGAAGTGATAAACTAACTAGAAGTGCCAGTGGGACCCAAGTTGCTGGAGTTGGGATGGGAGAAATGCTAGAAATAAGCAAAGAAAAATGGGAGATAGCTAGTAAGCAGAAAGCTTAAATCTGAAAAACCGAAAGTATGGTGGTTATTGGTAATGGCACAGTCTTATAAATAACCAGAGTGGACAGCTGAGATGGACTGAAGGAAAAGTTTAATAGATGTAAGGAGGTAAAAACAATGAGGAAAGATTGTTGAGTAAATTGACAAGAATGCTAAAGTTACCAGTAACACAGAGATAAATAAAATACACAATGAACACTACACTTAGGAAAAGCATTACTGTCTGTCTGTCTCCCCAGTCCATTGCTCTCTAGTGGGACTACCTCTCACTCTCTCTTGTTATTCAAATACTAGTGACAATGAAAAGTATTAATGTTCATTAATATATCATTGTATGATAGCTATTGTTGATGAATAATATAAAATGCTATGAATAAAATAAAATGCCAAAGAAATGAACAGAGAAAATCATAATACCATTATTTACTAATGATTTAAGTGAATGAGGTGTTGGAAACTCACAATAAGACTGTATTTTACGAAGAACTTAGTATCCAAGACAGATTTGTATTTCATTCTAGACCCCCCTCCCGGCCACAAAATATTTTTAACAATTTCCTAGAATTTGAACCATAAAATGGTACCTTAATTATATTTCACAATAGATATTTGTCAAAAAGGCTGAGAGTACTATTTGTGGTCAGGTACAAGACAGGTGAAGACTGTCTAGATTAAATGGGAAATAAATTAGGAAATAAATCTAGTGAAAATCTCTAAAGAACAATAAAAATAAAGACAACAAAAAAAATAAAGAACAATAAAAAAGAACAATAAAAATTACTAAATGCACTACTTTTTCTGACCAGTGTTTTTCAAGTTTGGATTTCACAAACTAGACAAAAAAAATTATTAAAAAACTTTTTCAACTGAAGAAAAGTGCTATTACTAGTTGTTTAGCTTTTTACTTTGCTAGGTAAAGATTTCCTTTAAAAAAAAAAAAAATCAAGGGCTAGGCGCAGTGGCACATGCCTATAATCCAGTGACTCAGGAAGCAGAGACAGCAGGATTGCCAGTCCAAGGTCAGAGACAGCTTGCATAGTTTAGGGAGACCCTCACTCAAAATAAAAAATAAAAAATGGCCTAGGGGTACAGCTCAGTAGCAGAGCACTTACAAAAGTATATATGAGGCCTTGGGGTCAACTCCTAAGCACTCCCCCTTCACAGTACCTGTTCCACTGAGAAACCTCAAGCTCCAAATTAACATAGTAGTAAACATGCTGTACCATAAGATTTTCATGAAAATTTTTAC
Organism: Pedetes capensis; assembly: GCA_007922755.1. NCBI lineage: Eukaryota > Metazoa > Chordata > Mammalia > Rodentia > Pedetidae > Pedetes > Pedetes capensis. The sequence goes on from VMDO01015679.1 coordinate 29,580, forward strand.
TAGTATTTTAGCAAACCAGGATTCTCTGTAGCTTTAGCTGCTCTTCCAGCTGGACTACTATCACAGTCCATCTTGCCTGCTTCTTATGGGTCAAGTAAAGTCAATTTCACCAATTTCTCAAGCTTTCCAAACTGATATAGATAGAGTCAACATGTAGTCCATCCATAAAAGCCAAGTTACCATGATTATCAGTTTCACATATGTACATGCCTCTACCTTCTCTCCCCTCTGTTTATCATAAGTATGGTTCTTTTCCAATGCCCCCAGTACTTCCCTAATTGCAGCCCCTCTTGAAGTCTCTAACTACCAGGACTTGGGAAGCTGCCATTGTTCCTTTCTTAGGGAGCTCACACTCTGCTCTTCTGGCACTCACCTGAGATGACCTGATACTAACTGGGAGCAATGAGGGCTTTTTCTGGGTCTTTCACCACACCACAGCCCATCCTCTGTCTCTTAGTTTAAGGTAGACTTGCATTATACTCTTTCTCACCTTATTGCTCTCTTAGTTGAGTCAGCAATCTTCCAACAACATATAAAATTTCGGTGCTGTTTGAGCCCCAGGTGTTGTTATCTAGGGATTATAATCGTACAAATTTTGATGGGGAGAACTTTAAGAGGCTTTAAAGTGTGTGCTACTGATAGCTTGAAGTGATTTCTGACCAAAAAGTCTAAACAGAATACAGCCTTATCCACTGATGAAAATGATAACACAAAAATATTTTTAAGTAGCCAGGCGTGGTGGGGCATGCCTGTAACCCCAGCAGCTGGGGAGGCAGGGACAGGAGGATCTCAAGTTCGAGACCAGAGGCAGTCTGCGTAACTTAGCGAGACCCTGTCTCAAAAAGCAAAATAATGGGCTAGGGGCGCAGCTCAGCGGCCCAGCGCTTGCAAAGCATGCAGGCACAAGGCCCTGGGTTCAACCTCCAGTCCTGCAAAAAAAAAAAAAAAAGTTATCTAATAACCTAATTATAATTTATTTTCTTAAAATGGCTCTATAAAAAATTGCATAGCCTTACTTCTGCACAAAAGGAATATGCAGTAATGTTTGCTGTTGACAATCTTTTAAAGTATTATCCAAAAAGAGTGATAAAACTATATTTGCTAAGCTCTTCTATTTTACAAAACAGTAAATTTTCCTTGTTTTCTCTAGATGTCATCAGAGGCCAGTTGCACTGAAGAAAAACTGTCTGTCAACTTTAGGTATGCAAAAGGGGAAAAAAACTATAGCAAACACTAATTTTACATAAGAGTAAGCAGAATGACAATAAGGCAGATGTGTTCTCTGTCAAATTAGTATTGGGACTGTTGTTAGTTGCCTGGAAGTCAGATCCGACTCATAGTGACCCTATGCACAGCAAAACAAAATGCCCTCTGACATCGTGCCATGCCCAGCACGATGTCAGTGTTTCTCTGCTATTCATAAGGTTTTCAATGGTGGTTTCAGGATTGTTTCAGGAGTGGGCTTCCAGGTCCTTTTCCCATTTTTGTGGTGCTGGGGATCAAACTCACGGCCTCAGGGAGGGCAGAGCAGAACTGCACCAACTGAGGTACACCCCAGCCCACAGTATTGGGATAGGAATACCTAATTCATGTCATGGACAACATGGTCTATAAAGAGAGAAAGTGTGAAGTGGGTTTCAAATGACTAGTGATGTTTAAAGGGGAATCCCAAGTGACTTCCAGCTCAAATCCAGACAGGTTTACAGTTTGCCAAAGAGGGAGGTTATCAAAAAACTAGTGGCAAGTCAGGACATAGTCTCAAGTCTTGTAAGCTCCTCTATGCAGTTGTGCAAACCAGGTTTGAAAGTTTAACTTTTAAGAGTACATGCAATTGTAGACAATACAATCACAATTAATATTAATAATTGATCTTTTGATTTAAAGCTTCAACTTCTTTTAAAAATTCTTTTAAATTTTCTTTTAAAAATTGTTAATTGGAACTAGACTCATGAGTATTTTCTTAGTTCTACTTGATTCATTATTTTAGTAGTACAGTATGATTATTCGCTCTAAGAAACAATTTTGTCCTTTCTAACCATGTAATGAAGACTTGGAGCATAATTTCCATCAACTCATAATATAAGAGGGCCTTTTGTTTGTCTCAAAGACTTGTCAGCATCTAAAGTAGGTTATCCTCTATGTTTGCTTAACTGTGCACAATTCCAATCTTTAAGAAAATGAAATATTTAAGAGTAAAACCACTACTATTGGCCCTGTTTAGACAGATAGGTCTCTCAGCATCCATCCTATGGACATCATTTTGTCTAGCAGAGACTTGCTGCTGCCCCACCAACTTTAAAATGCCAAGAGCCCTTTGAGTTCTGCTGTGATAAGTAAAAAAGCCTATGCCCTGAGCACCAAGCAGCTGTGCAGGATGTCTACCACCTGACTAGTCTATATCCAAATTAGTCAACTGAGATCTAATATAGATCTTTTCATTAGATAGCCAGAACTAAAGATGGGATGGATGGAGCAACTCTCCAAACTAATCTGTGCTGACACCCCCACCCTTTTACACTCCCTCACTGGGTGTTGCCTGGTATTTCACGAATTCCTGATGACAAAGATCATGCTGCTTCTGTAGCAGGTCTTGCCTTGCTGCCATTTGGCAGCATGCTACCTTATTGGTTTCAAAAGTTTATAGTTTCTCCTTTTTTCTTTGTTCCCTCTGATCCTTAGCTTTAAATTCTTTTCTTCCTGCTTTATAGGACCTCTGCTTCAGCCCAGAAAATATATTGTCTTCTCTGTTGTTGTTATTAGGTGCCATCAGGACGAGTCCAACTCATAGCAACCGTACGTAAAACAGACCAAACACTACATGACATTGTGCTATGCCCAGCACTATGTCAGTGTTTCTCTGCTATTCTTAGTGTTTTCAATGGCTGATTATTTCAGGAGTGGGCTTCCAGATTCTTCTCCCATTTTTGTGGTACTGGGGATCAAACCCAGGGCCTCAGAATATGCTGAGCACCACTACCAACTGAGCTAAACCCAATTTATGCCTTTCTTTCTTTCACCTGGAACTTCTACTCACTCAATTCATGTTCTTCTGCTCCTCAGAAATCACCTCCTGAATTAATACTACCTAATTCTGATCACAGTGGGGTGGGATTTAGCTCAGTTGGTAGATCGCTGCGCTGCAGTCTCTGAGATCCCGAGTTCAATTCTCAGAACCGCAAAAATGGGAGAAGGACCTGGCGATCCACTCCCAAGGCAATCCCGAAACAGTCAGCCATTGAAAACCCTATGAGGGTCGCTATGAGTCGGATACCGACTCGAAGGCACCTAACAACAACAATTCTGATCACATCTTTGAGTTCAATCCTTCAATATTTACAGCATAAGTTCTCAAAGTTTAATGTGTATCAATGTCCGAAAGAGCTCGCTAAAATGCATACTTGCTAAAAGGCATCACCACTAGAAATCTGAATTCATTAAGTCTAGAATGGAGCTGAAGAAGTTATTTTACAAGACCCTTGTTGTTGGTGTTAGGTGCCATCAAGTTGGGTCCCACTCATAGCAACTCTGTGTACAACAGAACAAAATACTCCTCAACACTATGCCATGTCCAGCACTATGTCAGTGCTTCTCTGCTATTCATAGGGTTTTCAAAGGCTGATTGTTTCGGGAGTGGGTTGCCACGTCCTTCTTCCATTTTTGTGGTGCTGGAGATTGAACCTAGGACCTCAGAGCTCGCAGAGCAGGCGTTCTAACTGCTGAGCTAAACCCCAGCCCAACAAGCCTCAAGGTATCTCTAAATGCAAAACAGAGGACATTTTGAGTTTGGTTACAATTGATACTATATTCAGTTGCCCTCTAAGAGTTCTTAGGTTTTTATTTTATTTAGAAATTGGCAAAACTCAAGGCTCCAAGAATTGATGGAATACCAGTTGAGATGTTTCAAGAAACAGATGCAGCACTGGAAGTGCTCACTTATTTATGTAAAGAGATTTGGAAAACAGCTACCTGGCCAACTGACTGGAAGACATCCATATCTGTGCCTATTCCCAAGAAAGGGGATCCAATCAAATGTGGAAATTACCAAACAATATCATTAATATTTCACACAAGTACAACTTGGCTAAAGATAATTCAAAAGTGATTACAGCAGAATATTGACAGGACACTGCTGGAAAATCAAGCTGGATTCAGAAGAAGGCATAGAACCAGAGATATCACTATTGATGTTAGATGGATATTAACTGAAAGCAGAGAATATAGAAAGATATCTACGTTTTATTGACTATGCAAAAGCATTTGACTGTATGGATCATAACAAATTATGGATAACACTACAAAGAATGGGAATATCAGAGCACTTAATTGTACTCATGAGGAATCTGTACATGGACCAGGAGGCAGTCATTCAAACAGAACAAGGAAACACTGCCTGGTTTAAAGTCAAGAAAGGCATGAGTCAGGGCTGTATTCTTTCAGTGTACCTTTTCAATCTCTGTGCTGAGCAAGTAAATCAAGAAGCTGTATTTTATGAAGAACGTGGCATCAGGATTGGAGAAAGACTCACTACCAACCTATGTTATGTAGATAACACAACTTTGCTAGTTAAAACTGAAGAAGATTTGAAGTATTTAACCGATGAAGATCAAAGAACACAGCCTTCCATATGGATTGTGCCTCAACATCAAGAAAATAAAAATCCTTACAAATGGGTCAGTAATCAACTTCATGATAAACAGGGAAAAGATTGAGGTTGTCCAAGATTTTGCTTTACTTGTTTCTACAAAAAACACCCACGGAAGCAGCAGTCAAGAAATCAAAAGATGCATTGCATTGGGAAAAGCTGTTACAAAAGACCTCTTTAAAGTGCTGAAAAGTAAAGATGTCACACTGAAGATGAAGGTGTGCCTGAGTCATGCCATGGTATTTTCAGTTGCATCATATGCTGGTGAAAGCTGGATGTTGAATAAAGGAGACAGGAGAAAAATTGATACTTTTGAATAATGGTGCTAGAGACGAATATTGAATATACCATGGACTGCCAAAAGAACCAATGGATCCGTCATAATAGTACAAGCAGAGTGCTCCTTGGGTGCAAAGATGGCTAGCCTGCATCTTACGTATTTTGGATATATAATCAGAGGGAAACAATACCTGAAGAAGGACATGATGTTTAGGAGAGTGGCAGATCAACAACAACAAAAGGGCTCTCACAAGGAAGTAGGATTATGCTTGTACTGTGTAGTCTCAAGGGAAAAACTAGAGCTTGTAATAAGAACTACAAGGATATACATCTCATCTTAACAAAGGAAGACTCAACTTGAACCTATAGTTCAAAAATGAAATGTAGCCTAAGGAGAGAGTAAGTTTTATTTCATTGGAGTAATTCAAGCTTAGTCTAAGGAACTTGGCTGAAGTCACTCAACAGAAATTTAGAGAAGATTCACACAGAAGACAAATTTGTGAACTAGATAATTTTTAAGATCTCTTGCAATGCTGTAATTCTTGTGACATTAATGGAACCAGAGAATTCTGCAGAGTGATACTTAAAATAAATATTCTAGGATGGGAAGGAATAAGGAGATTGAAAGCTAGAAAAAGAGATTGTTGTTGTAACTCAAGTGTAACTAACTGAAGATAGGAAAGAGAAAAAAAGAAATGATCCAAAAAGACAAAGCAGAAAAGAAAGTTTAGGAGTGTTCCATAATGGATTTGGCAAATGCACGTAAAACAAAGAAAAAAGGGGAGAAAGCATGACTACAATAACCCAGAAAATCAAGGAAGAGATAACTGCATGTGGGATGGAAAAAATGCAAAATAAATATAAGTTTTGAATATTTCAAGAATTCATTTCAGTAAGAATTTTATGTCTGCAGCCATAGCCCTGTGGCATCCAATCCTGTCCGATTTCGGAAGCTAAGCAGGGTCAGGCCTGGTTAGTACTTGGATGGGAGACTGCCTGGGAACACCCGATACTGTAGGCTTGGGAGACGGTCCTGGCAACACACTCCCAAAAATCAATCTGCCATTGAAAATCCTATGAATAGCAGAGAAGTACTGATAATAGTGTTTCACCTGTTGTACGTAGGGTTGCTATGAGTCGGGTACCGACTTGATGGCACCTAACAACAACAAGAATCTTATGGGATAATGATAAAAGCATCTGGAGACATACTGTGAAAGCAATCTAAACCAACTACTGAATGTTTTGTTGTTACTAGGTGCCACTGAGTCAGATCTGACTAGTAGCAACCCTATGTACAACAGAATGAAACACGACTCAATGCTGTGCCATGCACATGATCTCTTTATGTTTGAGCCCATTGTTGAAGTCACTATGATTCTTCTTATTTTTAGTCATGCCACATCAGTCTAAGGAGGTCCAAGAGACTTTACTCCATTCTCGTCATTAAGGTCAACTGTATTTTGAGGAGGCAATCTTCTCCATTCATTTCTTGGATGCCTTCTAGACTAGGGAGCTCATTTTTCTGGCACTATATTTGACAGTGCCTCTCTTCTACTCATAGGGTTTTCAATGGCTAATTGCTTTGGGAGTAGGCTGCCGGGTCCTTCTCCCTAGTGTGTCTTAGTCTGAAAGCTCAGCTGACACCTGTCCACTATAGGTGGCCCTGCAGGTATCTGAAATACCAGTAGCATAGCTTTCAGCATCATAGCAACATCCAAGCCCCCACAGCATAAGCTGACAGACATGTGGGGGCACTGAATGCTTGGATAAAAGGAACTAATAAATATATATATATATATATATATATATATAATATATTTATATATGTGTGTATATATATATGTGCGCATGCACACGCACACACACACACACACACACATGAAATACTGTCCTTTGGAAATGGAATTACTAGCAGTACAGATCTCTTCTTGAGGATTAAGGGAGGAAGAAGGAGAGGGAAGTATAATGAAAAATGGGTTCCAGGCCAGCATGTACGCAGTTGGGCAAGACTGCCTTATGCTGTATGCTCTGTGTTTTTTCATTTTACTTTGCTGTGTATACAAGTGTATACAATGGACAAATGAACCCTAATTTTACAGCTTGTTGTTTAGATGATGAAAAGGTTGCTAGTGTTTGTGAAGAGACAGTGAATCAAAATATCTATATACCTAATGCTGAAAAAAGTAAGAAGGACTATCATCTAGAAATGACCTATAGAATGCCGTTCTTTTTCTAGTAGCCTGACACTGATGAGAAGGAAGTGAGAAGGGGAAGAGCTCTTGACCATATGTTCATGTTTACAACACAAATAGCCTTTGTTATATGTCTACAATCTATCCAAGATTATTGCTACACAGTATTTCATTAGAGATATCTAGTCTTTGTAAAAATAACACATTTGGAATATTTTATGCTAATTTATCGTTTGAGCAGCATATTATTGGTTACTGGGTAATAAAGAAGGCAGGGAGAGAAAGGAAGTATGGGTGGAAGAGTTTTATGAGTTTTCATTAGACAAATTCAGATTATCTGCTTATTGTTCTGCAAATGCATTTACTTAGTATTACAGTCTATGTAGAGGGCAATCAAATCTTCAATATTGAGACGTGCCCAAAGTATATTGAGAGTAGTAGTAAAATGACCCCTTGATAGACGTCTTTGTGCTTAGAGTTCCCAGGAAGACTTGTCTTTCTAGAGTGACATTTATTAACTCACTTCTTGGAGCCACACACATTTCTCTACATATGTACTGAGTGGATGGAAATTGGAGAAGAAAGGCAAAGAGAAGATTCTTTGCCATTATCTTCATATCTAGAAATAGTTTCAAATTGTAAGCATGTTTCTATAGATGTAATTTTTTTTTTGTAATGTGCCTGTGTTTATCAGCCTTTATTTCACAACACTAAGCTTCTAGATGTTTTGAGATGACAATGTGCGATAAAGGCAGAGCTGGTGAATTAAACAATTAGTAAATTCTTTTTGTTAAAATTAATAGATAAGAAGCATCTTGGATGTGGCATTGTTAAACTACCTCCAAGCAGTATGTATCAGTATTTATGGGATTGTTATGGAAGGGGTAAAAAAGAGGGCATGGTAAGAGATGTATTCAGATGTGCCCATATTTATAATGTGGTTATAATCACTAACGCACGTGTGCCTTTCTTTCAGCTATGCTATATGAACACATTGTTAAACAATTAATTGGAAACATTACTTATGCTAACATTGTAATAGTGCAGATATGACACTGAACTAAATAGCATTATACTTATTCTACTCTGCTTTGCATCTCATTTTAAATTGGGCATTAAGTGAAAAAAAGTATTTAGTTGTAAATTTTCCAATGTATTTCCAGAGGCCTGTTGCTAATTTGACCTTAAAATATTTTTGTTCTCCCGAAGGATAAGGAAATATATCTTTGATTTCATTGGTACTATATGCTTAGTTATCAAAATACTCAGGGTTTTTTTGATCTGGACATTGTAAATATTCATGATATGTGAGAAAGTAGGATACATACTTATGAGCTCATCCATTTAAAAAATATACTCAGCTATGTATATATGTCTCTACATAAAAAAGACTAGAAGGGTACACCAAAATGTAAATTGCTTATAATTACATATGATTTTTAGTGCTCTGGTTCTTATTTTTTTCAGTTTTATATAAGCATGTTACCCTCTAATAAAGTTGAAAAACTATGAATGTTATTTTTAAAATAAATAAACAGATCAATAATAAATGCATATAGAATCTAAGAAGTTAGAGATCAAGGTTAAAACTACAGACATGGCACTCTAATACTATGTTCTCTTTTTTTGTTGTTTCTTTTTCTCTTAAAAAAGTTTTAAGTGATACACAAAAACATAAATGGTACATATTAATGGGATGCCATGTAGGGTTCCATACATGTTTATACTGTATAATGTTGAAATCAAGTTAAACATTAATATGTTTCCTTATGAAATCATTTTAAAAGCTCAATGAGCTAAGTATTATTCTTATCCTTGTTTTAGAAAAGAGACACTGAGGCTCATAGTGGTAAAGTGACTTTTTCATGGAGACATCTGGTAGGTGGCTAACTTAGAACTTGAATGCCAATCTACCTGACAAAGCTACTTCTGGTGCTGGGTCTCAGCTTTGATTCAGACTGTGTACTTTAGGCAGAGCCTAGGAATCTGTATTTTTAAATATTTTTCTGAAGTACCAAAATTTCTTATATTTACACCAAAGACTAAGAGCCACTGTATTACTGAGTAGAAAAGACATCAGTAGAGATGAGAGACACTTTGGAATAACTGAAGAAACATGGTGGTGCTATGATTTGAGTATGGTGTATATCCTTTGAAACTCATGTTGAAATGTAGCCCCCAATTTAACAGTGTTGAGAGGTAGTAAAACCTTTAAGAGTTCATTAGGTTTGTAAGAGGGATTAAGGTCTCTCTCAAGGGACTGGGTCAATTTTCCTGGTAGTGAGTTCTACCTCTTGCAGTATTGAAGAAGTTATGGTAAGAGTTATTATGACTGTGGCGCATGCCTATACTCCCAGTGACTCAGGAGGCAGAGGCAGGAAGGTCACAAGTTCAAGGGCCAGAGGCAGTCTGTGTAACTTAGTGAAACCCTGTTTCAAAAAAAGAAAAAATGGGCTTAGAAAGCAGCTCAGTGGTAGAACACTTAAAAGTCAAGAGTGAGGCCCTGGGTTCAGTCCTCCATTATTGCAAAAAAGAGAGAGAAAGAGAGAGTCAGAGTGAGCTTGATTAAAAAGAGAGGATGGAGAGGCTGTTCCTCATGTTCTGCCTCTTCTGTACATGCCTGCTTGCCCTTCTGCTTTTCTGCCATATGTCCAAGAACTATTCTAGGCAAAGGTTCTTCCACGACATGAATAAGATAGCCTCCATTATGAGTAACTCAGTATTAAAAACCAAATATATAACTATACAGAACAAAATGAAAAAGGGCTGTGAGAAGCTAAAGAGGAAAATAATTACTTCTATTGGGAGGATGTGAATGTGATAAATCTTCCAAAGACAGTCAAGCTGAAACTTGAAGGATGAACACATATAACGTGTCTTCCCTGCCAGAGCCTATGTACAGACCTTCATATTTCACTGAGATGGCAGCCATTCATATGAAGGCTGTTCTAGAAGAGTTCCTATTTCTGATCTGAGTAAACTGAGACCACAAAGTCACATAGTCAATGATAAATCTAAAACCAGATTAATGTCTTTGACCCTGTCCATTAGTTTCCCATGAAAACCTTTATATTTCCACTTCTCTTACAGAATACCTTCATAGTAATTCCTTTTATCTATATAACATTTTGACTTTTTAAAAAGGAAGTCTAAATTTGTCAGTGCATAACAAAAATGTTTACACTTGTGAATGTTCTTTGATTCAGCAATTCCACTTCTAGAAATTTAGATGAAAGAATTATGCATGTGCTGAAATATTTAGCTTCAAGGGTGCTTGTCATACATAGCACGTAACAGTGAAAAACTCAATACCATTTATACACATAGCTATAGGGGACTGATTAAATAAACCACGGCACTATCATTCTATGAAATAGTGTCATAGCAGAATATTTAAGAAAAACTGTTAATTTGGGGTGTGAAGAGAAAAACAGGTTGCAAAATGAAAATACTTGTGTGTGTATATACATAAATACATGCATCTATCTATATACATCCAAAACTAGCAGAAAAATGTTGTTGTTGTTGTTGTTAGGTGCCGTCGAGTCGGTATCCGACTCATAGCAACCCTCATAGGGTTTTCAATGGCTGAGTGCTTCGGGATTGCCTTGGGAGTGGATTGCCAGGCCCTTCTCCCAAGCAGAAAAATATACTGAAGTTTTGTGTTGTTGTTGTTTTTGTTTTCTGGTATTTGGGGCTTGAACTCAGGCCTTGTGTTTGCGAGACAATACACAATTCCTCTAACACTGAGCTATGCCCCAAGGTACCTTTTTATTTTTTGAGACAGGGTCTTACTAAATTGCACAGGCAGCCTCTGACCTTGAACTTGTGATCCTCCTGCCTCAGACTTCCAAGGAGGTGGGATTACAGGTGTGTGCCACAGCACCCGGCCCTATACTGAAGAATATTAACAGTACTTGTTCAGGTTTCTTACACTGAACTATTGCCTTATTTTTCCTTTTAGTCACTTGTATTTAAAATTTTCTACAATGAACATGGATCTCTACAATTAAAAGAATAAAAGTATTTTCATAACCAAAAATCTAAGTCTCTAAAAGCTAGGGAAATGGTGACTAGATTAAAACCTTTTTTCTACCAGATCCTCTGGGCCAATCAGGGAGCCTGCAGTGATCTAAAGGCAGTAAGGGGTTTTATGAATCAAACTAAGACTCCCGAAAAATAGTGAGTCTTATTTTCAAGAATGGGAAGCATGGTTTCACATTCAAGTTGTGAAATCTGGAATTTAAAAAACACCAAAACCCAACAATAAACCAAATATTTAATTGGCCAAATTATGAAGCCTAAAGGGCACCAGGCTAATAAAGGCAGCTTGGATCCTCGTTCCTTCTGTGACTTTACTCTAAATAATTTGCTTACTAGGCTTCAATGTCCTCAATTGTAAAATATGACTGGCATGAATAAGATAGCATTTCTCAGACTGCAACTTAAGGCAGAAGGAAAAGAGTTTAATAGCAAGAGAGGCAAAAATGTTTGAGAAAGACAATAAAAGCAATGAATTTAAACAATGTCTTTCATTTTGTTTCTATCCTTCCAAATGATCTTTCTCCTCAAATTCTTTCTGTAAAGGAATTTTTTTTTAAGTAAGGTGTTTTTTTTTTTTCAAAATCTTTTATGAGCTGCTTAAGCTATTAAAATATTTTATTTTAAAATAGAATTATTCCAGTACAAGTTTCAATCTATTTAATTTTTTAAAAATATACTAATTTTTAGATACTATGGAAAAAGGGGCTCAGTTTTTTGACTGTGGCAATAAACTATCATCAATCTCTGCCGGTGCTGACACAGGATCCCCCTAAAGCCATTCCTACTTATAAGACACATCCAAATCTCGAACAGTTCTATGCCATGAGTTCCATGCCATTCAGTATCACCTATAGTCAGCCTGCTATCACTGGATAAAGGAAGATCAGCCTGTGGAGGATTTGTAACTCAGGTAGGTAGGTCTGTCCTATCTCCTTTTTTCTAAGCTCATCAAGTGGCTACCCAAATAGGATCACAAAGGAAGCCAAAGTAATCCAGTAGTAGACGAAAAGCAAGACAGACCAATAAAGAGGGGTTCTGCAGAAAGAGAAGTACAGTCACATAGGAAAACTGTCAGGCAAAAGTAGTTGGGGATCAAGAAGCAAGTGTCCCTGGAATGCATTAATAATCTACAATTCTCCCATGCATATTTGAGATTTGACTGAAAAAAAAATATATATAATATGTGGATTAGCAGCATACTAATTATAGGTTTATCCTACAGCAACCTTTCACTATCAAAAGGCTCTTTTAAGTCTTACTAAGATTTCTCTCTCATGACAGGATTCTAGATAGATTTTAAAACCAAAGCACTTTAAAACATCATATAATTGTGAACAAATTTGAGTAAATACATGTGTATGTAAACAGCAGACGTTCAAGCTACAGATGTGTGCATTTTTACATATCAACTTTCAGTTACTAAGAAATATGAATAGGAATCAAACTATTACTTGCTCAGAGGAAAAATACTATAGTAAAGCCAGAAGTGTTGGTGAAGAACTCAAAGCCACAAATAAATCTTTGAGCATTTAAAACATTATCTATAATCAGTCTCTCTCTCATTCTCTCTTTCTCTTTTCCTCTCTCTCTCTCTCTCTCTTTCTCTCTCTTTTGGTGCTGGGGGTTGAACCTAGGGCACATGCTGGTTAAGTACTCGAACACTGGGCTACATCTCCAGCCCATGTCAATTCCTTAGAAAGCTGAAGCCGAAACCTAAGTTCCTTGCAGGTATTTTAAAAACTATGAACATATTAAATATATTAAACATATTAAAGGTGCTTGTTCTTGTTGTTAGGTGCCATCAAGTCAGTATCCAACTAATAGCGACCCTATGTACAACAGGTGAAACAGTATTGTTAGTGCTTCTCTGTTATTCATAGGATTTTCAATGGCTGATTGTTTTTTGAGAGTAGGTTGCCAGGTCCTTCTCCCAAGCCTACAGCATATGGTGTTCCCACGTGGTCTCCCATCCAACTACTAACCAGGCCCTACCCCACTTAACTTCTGAGATCTGACGGAATCAGACGCCACAGTGGTAGGGCTGCACGCATAGTAAAGGTAGATTGCTCTAAGTAACAAATCATATGGAACTCTTATGGGCTGGGGTTTATTTAGCTCAGTTGGTAGAGTGCTGCTCTGTGCTCTCTGAGACCCTGGGTTCGATCTCCAGCACCACAAAAATGGGAGAAGGACCTGGAAGCCCACTCTCAAAGCAATGCTGAAACAATCTGCCATTGAAAACCCTATGAATAGCAGAGAAGCACTGACATAGTGCCAGGCATGGCACAGTGTGGAGGAATGTTTCATTCTGTTGTACATAGGGTCACCATGAGTTGGACCCAACTTGACAGCACCTAACAACACCACTTTCCCAAATAACAATGTCTGAGATCCAGGCAGCTTTTTGGCTAACATGATTATTGTGTCTTCTACTTCCCTTCCTCCAACATCTTATTCTCTATTATATCTACAAATGTGATGGTTGTTTTTCTAAGTCAGTATATCACATATAAGAAACTGGCAAGATTTATAGAAGTGGTAGAGCATTAATCAGCTCCTTTCTGATGGATGTGATAAAAATAAATATAAATCAGCCAAATATGAGTTCATAAATAAAGAAAAAATATCTCTAAGTGTCCCCTTCACTACCTATCAACAAACATTGTTCAAAATTGGTAATTACAAAACAGTCTAAGAAGATAATCCCAGGTGTTAACTTTTTTCAGCAACAACAAAAGTTTAAGGTAAAAAGGAAACATATGTGAACATTTGATTAAAGGGTTGCGGTTAGAGATTTTTTACTTTTTTAGAGCTATAAAAGTACCTTTTGGCTATACAGTAATATCAAATATTATCTATACAGTAATATAAGCCAGGTACTGTATTAGAAAATTTGTACACATTAATGCTACTCTCACAATAAAGCCTACCAATAAATAATTTTGCCAGTAAGGGCACCAAGGTTCAGAGATTTTAGGGCCCAGTGCCCTGAAGCATTTCCAGGTTCAAGGCCACACAAGTGATAAACTATAAAGGAAGACTTAAAGCCAACCTTTCTACCAGTGTGCTCAAGTTCCTACGGTGGAGGAACACAAGCTAACTTACCATTACAGGTTTTGTGTAGATACAATTTTGCTAACACTATTTATCTTTTTTATAAAAAATAAAATGGCATTTATGTGTTTTATCATGGAAAAACACCCAACATACACTATTTGGTTAAAAAAAAATCATAGAACAGTGACTGGTATGATCCTATTTAAACTTTTAAATGTATATATATATATATATATATATATATATATATATGAGTTAGATACAGTCAAATAAGTACATAAATACTTGGGAAAAAATCTGAAAAGATTCACACCAATATCATTACAGTGACTACTTCTTAGAGAAAAACACTTGAATGGGTAAAATGAAGAAAGATAGGGCTGGGCGTGGTGGCACATGCCTGTAATCCCAGCGGCTCGGGAGGCACAGGTAGGAGGATCACAAGTTCGAGACCAGAGGCAGTCTGTGTAATTTAGTGAGACCCTGTCTCAAAAAGTAAAATAAAATGGGCTGGGTGTACAGCTCAGTGGTCCAGCACTTGCAAAGCATGTTGGGTTCAATCCCCAGTACTGCAAAAAAAAAAAAAAAAAAAAAAAAAAAAAAAAAAAAAAAAAAAAAAAGAAAAAAAAAAGAAAGAAAGAAAGAAAGATTTTACTTTTTAACTCTGTATATCTGCATTATTTTATGAAGACACATTACTTTAATAATTTGTAAAACAGAAAATGCAAGCGTGCATGCAGGTACCTGTAACCAGCCCCCGACTACTGACCTAATATGCTTAAAAGTGAACACTGTTGTTAACAGCAACTTTACATAAGAACAGTTATTCCCAATGAAACAAATAGTAGCTAGCAAGAGCCTAATATCTGTGACAAGTACAAAATACGTTTCCCTTTCTTATTTCAGGAGTCTAGTTCCATTTGGGACCCTTCTAAGAAGGCTTTCCTAGATTAAGAAAGACTCTTGAGTGGATGCATATATACTTAATATTGAATTATAAGCACCATATCTGCTCTGACTTTTAAAAGACATGGCTCAGTGTTTACTTCTATGCATCTGCTGCTTCCCCATATGGCCTACTTTGTTAATATGGTACACAGTGTGCCTTAGGCTTTATATAGCACTGCTCTAGGATGTACAGATATTTTATATAGAGCTGAGGCATCTTGAGGGCAGGATTTGGGTCTGATTGTCTAAGTGTTCTACTTAATCAAGACTAATCAATTTCTTGGCATTTATGCATTTCCCGAAAGTTTATGTTATAAGCTAAGCATCACACCAGGAGTATAAAATACACCAGTGACCAAAATGAGCAAGGTCTCTTCCTCACTGTATTTATATTATGTTTTTAGAGGTAGGGACATGACATGGGGGTTGGGGTGGGGCAGGGCGGAAGACAGTTGAAGACCTGGAACATAGAAGTATAATAAGCAACTATAATACAAGGTAGTAATGCATGAAAGAACATACAGAATTATTGGGATACACAAGAAGGGCACTAAAACCAAGGCATTCTTGAAAAAGTTAGATCAAAGCTGCAGCCTAAAGGAAGAACAGGAATCAGATAAAAAGATGGCGAAAACATACCCTAGGATACAGAGGTAAGAGACAGTAGCATGGCAGATTAGAGGAACCGAAAATAGCACAGGCTGGCTGGAACCCAGAGCATGGGGGAAGGGCCCAGGCTGAGATGAGGCAGAAAAGTTTGGCAGACGCCAGATCACATGGGGCTTGTAAACTGCATAAGGAGTTAAGGGGAGCTGCTAAAGAGTTTGAACCAGTAGAGTGACAGGATCAGACTTGCCTTTTTACAAAAACCACTCCAGTTACAGTGTGGAGAATGGATTAGAGAAGGGCAGAGCTGAAGGCTTATGGAGCAATTCAGGCAAGAGATAATGGTGTCCTCAAGGAAGAGTGGCAGGGCAAGGTGGAAGGAACAGGCAGATTTGAGCTACAGGGAGGAGATCACAGACTTGAAGTCTGTTCTGTGACTTACTGGAAATAGGGGCTGAGGGAGAGAGAGAAGGAGCTACTGAAGAGAGTTTTAGCTAGCTTATTGCCAGAGATAGAACACAGAAGTGGAAGTACGCAGTATGCCTGGGAAGGAAGCAGCCACTAGGAGTGAGTTTACCTTGGAGCTTACTGCATGACATAGAGTAGCCAACAGGTTACTCTGGGGAAAATCCGAAGCTCTAAACTGGGACGGAGAAAGAACAGACATATTTGTGAATTAGTGGAATAAAGATAAAGATCTATGGAACTGGATGTGATCAATTTGGGGGAGAATAATTACAGAGTGAAGAAAAGAGTAAGTCTAAGACTCCCAAAGATCCCTTGTATTTTAAAGGATGCAAAGGATATTTAAAAAGGACAGGAGAAGTAAAAGGAAAACCAGAAAACCCTGGGATGAGAGAAGCCAAATGAAGAGAGTATTTCAAGAACAGCCAATGGTGTGCTTCTGAAACGTGTGTAGATTGGCTGATGCTGTCCTGTGCTAAATTGTTAGCAATTCTCCCTCTCTCTCTTCAGTTCAACTTCATTTCCTTTTGTGGAATTGTAAAGATGTGTATTCACATTCCCCATCCCCTATAACTAAGTCCTTATAATTTTCTTATTCCTAATATTTTCTCACAAGACCTGAATGTCACTTCCAAATCTGTTGTTCACAGTAACTTTTATGAGCAAATTCTGTCAATTTCATTTTTGTAATCTTTTCCATATCTTTTCTTCCCTCCCCATTCCTGTTACCACCACCTGAACCCAGGTTCTAGATACCACACAACTGGACAACTGGAGTTATTAGCTTCCCAGACTCTTTAGTCCATCACCTCCTCTTCAGGGCAATCTTTTCCACACAGAATAATAACACTAATTAACATACAATACTAACTTTAATTTTACTTTTCCACTGCTGAAAATTCTCCAGTGACTTCCCATTATAATCATTTGTTCAAAAATTCCATTCCTTTAGTAAATACTTATGTACAACAGTGTTTCTCAAACTAAGGTCCAGTTGTTTTTATTTCCTTTAAAAATTTTAACCTATTGCAATATTTTTGTAAAATACAATAAAAAACATTGTGGTTATGTCAAATGGCTATAAATGTTCATAACTGGTTACTCTCAATCTCCAATACTTATCAAGGACTCCTAACCGTGGTCCAACAATGGTCTGCAGACTATGTTCAAAGCAGACCTGATGCTGCTAATACATGACAAGACATTATATTTTTGTCTTTCAAGTCCTCTGAGCAGTGGCTCTCCATGCAGGACTGATTTTTCCATGCAGGGGAGACATTTTTTGTTTGTCACATGGGGTGAGGACAGCTAGGAACCTCCAGTGTTGAGTTGATAGAAGCCAGACATGCTGTTAAATATCTTATGATGCACAGGGCAAGCTCCCATAAGAAGGAATTATCCAGCCTAAGCTAGATGTTCTGGAGCACACCTATAATCCCAGCACTAGGAAGGCTGACGCAGGAGGATTGTGAGTTTGAGGTCAGCCTGTGCTACATAGGGAGTTCTAGGTCAGTCTGGGATATACAACAAAAACTTGTTTTTTTAAAAAAATTATCCTACCTAAAATGTCCATAATGCCAAAGTTGAGAAAGCCTGCCTCAGGAGTATAATGCAAATAAACAATTAATAGTACATTAAGAATGACAGATCCCCACGTGTCTGTCAGCTTGTTGTGCTGTGGGGCTTGCATATTGCTGTGATGCTGAAAGCTATGCCACCAGTACTTAGATACCAGCAGGGCCACGCATAATGGACAGGTATCAGTTGAGCTTTCAGACTAAGACAGACTATGGAGAAGGACCTGGCAGCCCACTCCCAAAATAATTAGCCATTGAAAACTCTATGAATAGCAGAGAAGCACTGTCAAATATGTGCCAGAAAATGAGCCCCCCAGGATGGAAGGCATTCAAAAGGCATTGGGGAAAAGTTGCCTCCTCAAATAAGAGTCAACCTTAATGATGGGAATGAAGTAAAGCTTCTGGGACCTCCACTTGCCAATGTGGAATGACTCAAAATGAGAAGGAATACAGTGGCTGTAACAATGAGCTCAAACATAAAAAAAGATCATGTGCGTGACGCAGTGGTGGGTAGAGTTGCATTCTGCTGTACATAGGGTCATTATGAGTGGGACCCAACAGGACGGCACCAAACAACAACAAACAAAAACTACAGAACCATTAGATTTTTAGAATACAGACAGAGCAGAGAAAGCACAAAGAAGTGACTGAGTTTTTCTGAAAGGTTAGATAGAGACAAAAGAGTCTTCATCTGTTGATTCATATATTTCCACAACTCCACTCCAACTTGACTTTTATTCTTATTTCCTACTTCTTTCCAACACCAGGACTGCTAAACTAGTCTAAAATGAGAATTCTATACCCTTGCTTAGTCTGCCATTCTTCCCAGGATATGGACAACAGTCCTTTTCCCTCCTCTTATGGAAAACCACTCAGCATTTAAGGCCTCACTCAAGTTCTCTCTCCTCCAGGAAGTCTTTGGTAAATCTCTTTTAATTCCCAGATGACTTATCACACATACCACTCATTCGATACTTCATCACACGCTGGCTTTTGATATCACTTGTTAGGTTCTGTTGTTTAACTTTTAAATGATTACTTAACATTTGTGTTTTGTCTCTAGATTTGCAGTTCACTTAAGACAGAACTCCTCTAGCATACCCATAGCAACCACTTCCTGCCTTATGCTACAGTAGGTGCTAAAAAGCACAAGAAAAAAAGGTGGTATTACACATTAAGCATTACAGTCCTACCACCAACTCTTCTTCTTGAGCTCATGACAATTTGAATAGGTCAGATTACTAGAAAAGTAGTTTATTTACAATGTATAGGACAGCTGGCCTCTGTGCCAAATAATTATCTAGCCCAACATATTAGTGGTGCCAAGGCTGAAAAGCCTTTGGCTAGAACAAAGGCTGCCTCAACAAAGGCTGTCTTTGGAGTCCCCCAAGAAATGAGGCTGAGAACATCCCTCTAATGGTTTTGTGGGGTGAGCTTTCATGAGAGAGTAACAGTGGAAACGCTGAAGGCAGGCCAGACTGCCAAGGCTCAAATCTTCCTGTACTGCTTACTAACTATGGGTATTGGACTAGTTACTCAACGTCTCTGAGACTCAGTTTTCTGCTCTGTAAAATGAGGACAACATAGTATTTACCTTGTAAGGGTGTTGTGAGGATGAAATCAGTTAATATACAAAACAGTAAGTTAAATAAAGCACTTAGACCAGTGTCTCTTACACTACACAAGTGTTAGCTACATCATTATCAACCTCATCAATGTAGATAGAAGAGTACAACAGGAGAAAACACCATCCCTTCTGCAGACACCGGAGTGAGAATCCTCAGCTGAACGACTTTGAAGACTGAAAACAAATCTGAGCACAATTCTTCAAAGGTCAGAAGTTCTGCTTTCCATCAAGGCACCCTTCTCCCATTCTCTCCTCACTCATGCTTCCCCAGCGTGTCAAGGCCCCGATTCAAATGCCCAACATGTGGAGGCCAGGCAAACTACGTATCCATTGCTGTAATGTGGCAGGCACTGGAGAAAGTACTCTGTCACCTATCGAGAAACTGTTCTTTCTCTTTTCAGACTTCATGAAGGCAGCAGGACATACCTGAGCCCTGCTCCCTCTCTGTGCTGATATCCACCCTGAGAGAGAAATGGCCCATGATATTATCTGTCTATTTTGCTTTATAATTGTACATGAGAAATATAAGATCACAGGCAAACATGGAGACAGAGAGGGACAATAGAGAAACAAAAGTATTCCTTTATTCCTCTAACTTCCTTTCACAGAAGTAAACACTTTTTTCAATTTAGTATGTTCTCAGGGGCATTTGTACTGTCTTTACTTTCAATTTTGTATACTTTTTATTAACATAAATATGTTTGAACAATTGGAACTATATCATTTTAGGGATGGCTCTGCTGTATTCTATAATGTGGATTTATCATAATTTGTTTAATCATCCCCTTACTGGTGGACATGCAGGCTAGCACTTAAGACTTCAACTTTGTAGGGACTCAATTGTTGACCTGTAAGGAACTCAACTGTAGTTGCCAGGAAATCTAATTCATTGGTGTCTCTACACTGCACTTCTTCTCCAAAAGATTTATTTTTTAAAGTCTGTCTATAAATAAAAAATGCCAGCTGAATTTACACATAGTTTGACATTGAGATATAGGCACAAATATTTCATCTCTACTCAAATATTTCAATTTATAAAAACTTACCTATGGCTTTTATTTTACTTTTTTTTTTTTTTTCATATGCTTTGTCTATAAATCCTGCTATAGAGATTTTGGAAATCACATGATCATAAACTATTTTTTTCTAATTTAAAAATGAAAACAAAACAAAACAAAAAAGCCTTTGCAACTTTCCTGGCCTGAAGTTAGAATTAATAAAGTATTATACTCCTCATATCCTGGTATTATCTATAAGTACTTAGT